>BQNB010128438.1:1590-19279 GCA_026074375.1 Tanacetum coccineum
TCGGGTGTTTTATAACTTGTGATCTCTTAATTCTCTCAACAAAAATCTTTGCTACTTTTCAAAGGTTTAGTTTGGGGAATTTTCGAGGTATTTGGTTATAAGGCATGTGATATTGCGTGAGGACACACAAACGTTTAGTTTGGGGAATTTTGATAAGTGTAGAATACACATATCCGTTTTGTACCTAAAATGGCCCAAATAAACCCAAAACAGACCAAAAATAGCAAAAATATGCTTGTATTTGTGTTTTGTGTGTGCAGGAACGGATAAGTTAAAAATCACAAGAAAATAGTCAAAAACAAGCAAGCACGGACACGAGAATCAGAAGAGTACAAAGCCGAAGCCAGAAAAGCCATTACCCTAGCCCATGTCCTTTTATAACAACCACAAGGGCTAATCTTGCTATTTTCGAAAGTCATTTATAACTCGAAAAAGGGAGAAAGATCACAAGGGCCATTTGTGCAATTATTCCAAAGTCCAACGATTTTAACTGTCTAAAAATGGGCGCGAGACCCATTTACTGTTCACCCATCTTCCCCGTGTTTACCCAAGGTCAAAATCAAAGGGGTTTTCCAAATTAATGGGCAAGGAAGTCAATTCAAGAGCTTTCAAGCACCATGGCGAGGTCATATCAGTCAAATCATGGATCACTTAAGCCCTCTCCCAATCAAAGGCCACGTCAACAATGGTGAAAGCACAAATTTATGTGGGTTTTTGTGCTAAAACACTCACAAAACTAGCACAAACGTCACATCAAGGGAATGACATGCTGGCAATCTTCAGGTGTCCACAATTTGATTAAACGGCCTCAATTGATGCTCTAATGATTGAAGAAATGATTGGTTGAGATTAAAAGGTTAGAGAGCAAGGCAAGGGGCTAGAATCTTCCAAGGCAGCCTATAAATAGGCCTCACTTCTTACACACACGAGAGAGAGAGAGTTTTTTATCTAGTTTTTTTTAGTAATTTAGTCTAGCTTAAATTTCGTATTTTCTTAAATGTAATTTTCCTTAAAATGTTTTGTAATCTCTTTTCCAAGTAATGTAATCAGTAACTTTTATTAATGAAATTTAGTTTCAATCATTTATAAGCTCTCTTTTCTTGTTATTCAAAAGCTGTCTAAATAAGCCAATATGTCTCAATAAGCTATTAAGTTCCTTTTAAGCTCTTTCAGTCTATAAGCTGAAATAGAGTTTATTGAATTCAGAATTAATCTTACTTAAACCTTAAATCAGTTTAAACTTACATTTATCATGGACCCATTTAGATATGAGCTTTTTGGAAGGGGATCATAACTTCAAAGAGATCCCAAGGACTTTACCCTAGCTTATCTAATAAGTTAGGCAGCTTGTAGCTGCCATTATTGGTTCCTTTTGTTTAGCTAAAGGATCAAGTAAGTTTCTCTTTTCATTCTTCTTTAATTTCAATTTAAATTGCTTAGTTATGGCTTATATGCTAAATATTGCTTATTTGCTTATTCTCTTAGCTTATTAGTGTTTAAATATCTTTAGTAGTGCTTATTGGTTATATGTCCTCATCTGTTTTTGCTTAAATAGTTATAGATCATTAGTTACCAATTTTCTGTCATAAAAACTTATAAAATCCAAAAATATTAGTTTAATTAGTTAAGATCTTAGAATTTTACTTATTCAGTTGTTCATGATTGCGCTAAGTTCTTGTTTTAACGCTAGTTTTTCATCTGGTATTTAGTATTTGTTCATTGATTTCCTCTTAAGTGTTTTTATCAAAATGTATAGTCTTAAAGAAGGTTGTTGGGTTTAAAGTGTGCTTTACCTCAAAAAGCCAAAACTAATTGTGCATTTTGCTTGATTTACTTGTGTTTACCTTTAAGTCAATTAGGAGTTGGTTTTTGAAGTTAGTCTTAAGAAATAAAAAGTTATGTTTATTTTAGTTTTCTAGCACCAGGGGAATTTTCCTTTGAATTTCACTGTGCCATGTTGATCTAAGCCTCTAAGGCTTTATATCTTGCTTGCCCATTCTGTGTTTTTACACTATTTGAGTGTGTTTAAGTGTAGATTCCTGAGGTTCCCTTAGGAAACCTGCACTTTCGTTTTGCACTTGTGCAAAAGTGCACCAGTACTAACAATAAGTTAGTACTGGTGGCAGTACTTTCAAGTGAAAGTACTGCTAGCTTAGATTTTAGCTAGGAATTCAAGTAGGATTAAGTTTAATCTTAAATTTAGTTTTAGCTTACATTTTCTAGCTTATTTCATAGCTTAATTCTGTTCTTAAAAGTCCAATTGCATCAGCAGTACCTTCAAGTGAAAGTACTGCTGAACCTTTACACTAGCAGTACTAACATCAGTTAGTACTGCTGACTTCTTGGCTTAATTTAGAACAGCAATTTTAGGATTTAGCTTATCAAACTTAATAGAACTTAAGTTTAGTTATAGTTTATTATATTTTAAGTCTTTAATTTTGTTTTCTAGCTTATTATCTTAGCTTATTTTGCTGTCAAAAGTCATAAAAAACCCGAAAATTCCAAAAACAGTACTTAGAATCTTTAGGATTTTAATTTGTTAAATCAGCTTACAAGTCTAGATTTTATAGCTTATTTAGATGGATAATAAGTAGTTTGATAAGTCCTAAAAGTTTTAGAGTCTAATTTAGCTTATTAAGGTTTTAGCTTATTTGGATTTTGTGTTGCTTTGCTTATTTCCTGAGTTTGCCTAAGTCAAGCTTAATTTCAGTAGTTTAAAAGCACTTCTAGGTTAAATTTCTTTGCATTTCTAGATTAAGCACATCATAAGCTTTCCAGATCACTTTTCCTTTTTAGATTTGAGCTTTATTTGAGCATTTTATGGCTGTTTAAGTGAAAATAAGCTCAAAACCTCACTTTCTGTAAACAGCTTAGAGATAAGCTCTTTTTGAGCTTATTATTGATTTTCAGCACAAGGGTCTTTTATTAAAATTGTTCATTATAGCTTAATCTCAAACTTTGCTTTTATAAGTTTTTAATAATATGCACTTTTTAATTTCAACTTATTTTTAAGCTTTAAAAGGACTGTTAGTGTAGTCGGGGTTAGGCCTCAGGGTAGGTTTTGTAATTTTCCCATTTCTTAATTTCTTAGTCAATCCTTGCCCGTTAAGTGCTTTAGTCCCGTTAGTCCTTGAGTATTTTACACAGTTAGTCCCTAAGTTAGTTATTAATTAGTTTTATTTAGTTTTAATTAATAATTAGAGTTAAGTTTTAATTAGTTTAATTAAACTTTTATAAAAAGATAAAAATTAGGGCTTTTATTTTTAATAATTTTCTACGATTTTTCTTTAATTAGCGAAATTTTAGTTTACAATTTTAGGGTTAAGTTTTAGTCCATTTTGCTTAATAAATTGCTTTTCCGTATTTGTTTAATTGTTCAATTTAATTTTCATATCTTTCCAAATCGAATATCTTTGCTCCATTCAAATCAGGATCCGAACCTAAACGTGGTTTCAATTTCACTAGTCATTGGGGATAACGACCTGGGTGATCATACTTACCCGGATTAACATACGTATATTATATATATTATATATTATTTTTGTAAATCTTAACTTTTTACCTTGGTTAAAGGTGAATAGTTGGAATTTACCTAAGTAGTATTTTTTATTATATATTTTATAGATACGTAAAACTCGCAATCAGTATTATAAAAAAAATTCGTCAATATTAACTTAGATTCCTTATTTACTCTTGCAAACTACTCTCACGAATATCATGAAATCATAACGCCATTTTGATGAAAATGAGCAATGCATCGTTAGTCCTCAATTATACATGGCCTGATCAACTATGTATAATTCAGGAAAGTACCATGCCGTGCTAAGAGTATTCACCTTAAAACTTCTTGTCAAAAGACAATTTTCTATATATATCAAGTTCTGCGTGCGTATTCATAAAATGTAATCATCGCGAGAAACCAAACTGACAATAATAATCACTAAGTAAACTCTTACACCATCGTACTATATAAAGTCGACATCATTTTTTTTACAAAAATCCTATGTCCAAAAGTCAAGAGTTGTATGCTTGTTTATGTTTATCAATATACTTGTTTACGTGCTTTTGTATGCGACCTATCATTCAACTGGATCTAGTGATACGGACCAAGTAATCTAGATGCCGGGATAGCTCTCCATATAGTAATTTATACATCTAGAATCATAGGATCACAAATATTGTCCTTCTAAAATCGTGCTAAGGATACGCTTCTGGCTTAACTAGTTAACGGAAATTACCTTTGGTTTATTGAACATGTTGACTAGTAGGTGAATCTAGATAATTCAACAAATAATGTTATGATTTTATTGGATAGTTGGACAAGTGGACTACTAGTGTATAAATTGCCATTAAGCAGTAAGTGGGTAAAGTCTCTGTGAGCTAGGGTTTAACAAGATCACCATTGCTTTAATCCCTAAGATAGATTATAATCAGCAAATAAGGATGTTGTATGCGGATACTTTGATTGTGACAGAATTAATGTGTCTAGGTCTTAGGATGAAGTCCCGCCTAAATCTAAGAATGATATGCCTCTTCGAGATAAGTAATCATTGCACTGAATAAACAAACCAACTTCTAATCGGATTAATGATGGTTAATACAGTTTTCTATCATAAGGTTGGACCGCTCTTTTATCTTCTGTTAATTTGCTCGCGTGGGTTAAAGTGTCTTGAATTGATTGTAGTATCCACCAAACCCATGCCAGTCTTTCAGGCTGAAACCTCCCTTTTACCTGTTAGAATTAAGATTAGAACTAACATAGGATTAGCATAGGTTTGACTTAGATTAGAATTAACTTAGATTAGATAACCAAAATATTAATAAATTAAGAGATTTAACCTCGCTTCAAGTGATCGACACCCTACTTACCATGAATCCACCACCGACCGGGTACACTGCCCGTTAAAGTGTTATTTTTGGTTTAGTCGGCAAAATATAAATTTAAAACTTGAATCATAAAAATATACACCACACAACGACACATTAAGTTTTTGGAGCCATTACCGGGGAGTGAAAATTAATCTTGATTTTTATTTTATATTTTGGTTTTTAGCATTAGATCTAACCCTTAGGATTAGTGTAGTTTAGAGTAGTTCATATTCCTGGTTGTTTGCTTATTCTGTTTGTGTGATACGGCGTATTCAGTTCACTGAATACGACGTATTGATTATTTTATAGTTTTTCTAGTAAGATTGTTACAGGATGGACGATCCAAACATTAATATGGAAGATTACATCAGGCTCGAGGAAGAAAAAGCTCAAAAACGTAGGAAAGTGTTTAAATGGGAAACTCTAAGTATGGTAAAATCTGGTATGATGAAGAAATTCACGACCTCAGATCCATTGAAACCGAATTCCCAGCTATAGCCTTTAATGACGGGGTGTCATCTAATAAAACACTATCTTGTGAACCCATGGTAAGTTCTCTTAATGGTGAAATTGACTTTAGAATTTCGTTTGACGATTCTGACGATGAAGATTACATGGTAATTTTTGAGAAAAACTCGTTTTCTTATAAAATAATTTCTACCAATGATTTGAAAACGGATCCGAAAAATGATAATGAAAAATTCATGCCTTCACTTCCATCACCTGAGCCTACGATCAGTTATTTTGATGATTTAGACTACTTTAAAGATTTTGAGAAAGAATTTCCAGCCATTGTTTACAATGATGCTCAAACATCTAAATTAGATTTCTTAAATGAACCCACTGTAAGTCCTCAACATATCGATGAATTTAATTTGAAAGATGAAACATCATTTTCTGAATACGATGAAGTGGAACAAAATGTTTTATACTTTAATGATCTATTTCATTTTAACGTAATTTATCCCGATGATTCAAAACCGGATAAGGATAATGATGATGATAAAATCGATATCAAACATTCTTCAGGGGGCAATGTAATAAATACGGATGTTGAAGCCTTTGCACATGCGTCAAATAAGCTTTTGGAAACAAGTCATGATACATCTAATAAAATTTTCAAAACTGAAACTTTTATCAGGGAATTAAATTTTAATATCGTGACTTGTACTTATATTATCAAAGGGATACTTTTAAATCTTATTAAGAATTTATATGTGCCATTTGGCATCCCGTTCGACCCTAAATTGTTTTACAAGGATGGGATTAAATTAGGGCAAGTCTAACTTAAAGACTTTTTTGTAAACAAAAGTGCTTGTCGGGAGACAACCCGGGATGTATTTTTAATTTTGTTAATCGAGTCTGTCATCCTAGACTGTCTATACGGCGTATCCAAATCTAATGGATATGACGTATTGATGTACCCGGACGTTATCATTCTTTATTTTCAGATTCGTCTATACGACGTATTCATAACTATGAATACGGCGTATTTGACCTCTGACCCGTACTTAGGATTTTTCTTACAGGATTCAATACGGTGTATCCTGACATATAGATACGGCGTATCATTTTCTGTATAGTTTTTGTTTTTATTTTGTTTACTAACCAAACGATTATCCGAAGATAGAATTGCACTTGTTTTTCTTATATCTTACATAGGAACCTTCTGAACGAAAAGATGAAGTTGGTGGAGTATTTAAGTGTTGGAGTCTTGAGGGAGGATTTTAAGACGGCTATACAACACACGATCTTCCTCACAAACTAAACATGGAGAATCTACAAGCAAATATCAGGGGAGTTTCTTATTCTAATTATTTTTAAATCCCGTTTTTAATGTTTTATCTAAACAACGAGGGCGTTGTATAATTCAAGATATATATGCGGGTGGGAATTAGAATGTTTAATTGTCCTAATTTCACACTAAAATGCTTTAAATATGCTCAAATTTTAAAAAAAAATCAAGCATACTTTTGTGAAATTACTTGATACATGATTCGTCAGATAGCACACACTTATATAGCAACCCTAATACAGATCCTAACCGAATGCCCTTGACCAAGGCAAAGTCAGATTCCAAAAAGGATAAAATACACAAGATAGATTCTATGATAAAAAGATTCCGAAGAGGATATTCCCGGGTCGTATGTCCCAACGAGGCTGACAATTGAAAGTAATCCTGGTTGATGAGAAATTGAATGATGGGAATATATGATGGAACACTGATGTAATACAAACTATAAATTAATTAAATAAAACCTAATTTAATCTACGGGAAACAGGTATAGGATACGGGGAATCTTAAATAAACTCGGGGAAACAAATTAGTTATAGGGAAAATCTAGAATTAATTAATATAAAATACGGGGAACAGAATCAGGGTATCGGGGAAACCTATAAAATATAAAAAATTAAAAAAATATTTGTAAATTAAATTAAAAACAAAATTATAATTATATTTAACTTAAATTGTAAAATTAAGAAAACTAGAACTAATACGGAGCGGCGTTTGAATGTAAAAACGTAAGAAACGGTATAATCGCACCCGGTAAAAACGGGTCGATGTCTGTAATTTATAAAATATTAATGGCCGATATCTAATTTTTATTTTTTCCTTGAACGCTAAGTGACAAAAGATATAAATATTATTAATATTGTTAAAAATATTTTTTTATTTATTTGTGGATTTTTTTTATAAATTTTAAAGATTAATAATTAATTAAAACTAGAAAACTAGAAAAGAGCAAAAAATAAAATTTATAAAAATTCTTTTTTGAAATAACTAAAATTAAATAAGACAAAGTTTACAATTCTAATAATTATAAAAATGCCCAAATTTTACTGAATTAAATTAATCAAGTAATTAAATAATTCAAAATTTTTATACCCTAATTTAATTATTTACACTTAAATAAATACTAAACTTAAAGTTAACTGTGGGGCCTAATAGTGAAACGGATATAGATGGACTAACGAAGTAAACAACAATCTAACAAAGGGGACTAAACAAAGTACCTATCAGAAGAAAAAATTACACAAACAGTCCACCTGGAAGTGGACCTCCGATTACATATTAAGTCCACAGTGCTTATTATCAAAAAGCAAAGGGATGGCTAGAGTTGGTAAAGGGGTCAAGGGGAGTAACTTTTGTAAAAGCACTTATGCTTTTTACTCACTGAATAAGCTAGAAAAGTGAGCTTTTTGGGCTGCAGAAGCTTAATAAGCTTATGAGCTTATTTTTCTTTCTTTTGGGGGTTTAAGCCAACTAAATAAGCTAAAACTTATGGGGAACAGATAAATAGGCTAGGGGTACCCTAATGATAAGCTATGGTCACCTAATAAGCCCTAAGATAAGATGGAATTTAAATAAGCTAGGTTAAACATGTTTTAAAAGAAAACAGAAAGGCCTAATTAAAGCCTAAGATTAAGCTACCTAAAAAGCTTATAAAGGATAAATAAGCTGGAAAAACCTAACGAGTGGGACCTATAAGCTATATGAAAAAGCAAATTTATCCCTAGTGCTTAATATTTTATATATGCTAGAAAAAGTGAGCATGAGTTTAGGTGCTCAGCACACTGGGGAAGTACAACAGTCGCGAGGGGGCTTTTTTTGGCTTATGTAAATAAGCTTTATTGAGACTTTTTAGCCAAAACAAACCACAAACAGATTAACAAGGCATGTAATTAAGCTTATATTCCAAAATTTGGTTTATAATGGAGGGATAAATCCAGCTGATATTGCGGGCCTTAATAAAAAGACTATTTTCAAAAATCATGCATACATACTTGTTTGACTCTCATACTTTGGTCTGTACAATGACAGGACAAAAGGGGGTTGGTAAATTGGCTGCCGCTCCGAAAACCAACAAAAAGCACACAAAACACTTGTGCTTAGTGCATAAGTGCTTGAGCAACTTAGCTCTAATTTGCTTATTCAAATATTTGACAGAATATAGAAAACATTAAAAAAATTATTTTCAAACTAAAGTGGTATTTAAAGTAGCTTAATAAACCTAAACACTCGCCAAAGTGGGTGAGTGGTTTCAAACCAATGATAAACATCATTGACCCAATTCTCTCTTTTTTTTTTTTTTTTTTTTCTCCCGTCTCCGTTGTTTGTTTGTTGTTGAGAGAATTGGGTATATGATAGTTTATCCCATGGGTTGTTATACCACTCAGCACTTTGGCTGTTTTATAGTGTGTAGGGGTTTATTACGGCTAACTTTAAATCACCACTTTTAGTTTGAAAATAAATTTTTAAGTGTTTTCTATATTCTGTCAAATTTTGAATAAGCTAAATTGAGCTTAAGTGCTCAAGCTGCTTATGCAGCTTAAGCACATTGTTTGTGTGCTTTTTGTTGTTGTTTCTAGCCAATTTACCCTCCCCTTGTCCTGTCATTGTGGACTGACAAAAGTATGACGTCAACAAGTATGTATGCTGAGTTTTGAAAATAGGTCATTTTTAAGCCCAAGATCTGCAGGATTTTAGTCCTATTTATAAACCAAATTTTGAATATAGCTTAATTAACATGCCTTGTTAATCTGTTTGTGTTTTGTTTTGGCTAATTAAGCTCATAAGAGCTTATTTTACATAAGCCAAAAAAAGCCCATCCCCTAGCTACTGTTGTTCTTCCCCTTGGTGTTGAGCCACCTTTAAACTAGCCCACTTTTCTTGTCCTTATTTAAATATTAATTGCACTAGGGTTATTTTTGCTTTTTATATAGCTTATAGGTCCACTCTTAGTTTTCCAGCTATTTCCTTTAGTTTTGCTTTTTTGTGTCAGCTTGATCTTAGGCTTTTGATTAGGGCTTTTTCTGTTTTCTTTTAAAAACTGTTAATCCTAGCTTATTTAAATTCCAGGCTTATCTTAGGGCGATTATTAGGTGACCATTGCTATCATTTAGGGTTACCCTAGCCTATTTATCTGTTCCCCATAAGTTTTAGCCTTATTTAGTTGGGACTTTAATACCCCAAAAAGAAAGAAAAATAAGCTCATAAGCTTATTAAGCTTCTGCAGCCCAAAAAGCTCACTTTTCTAGCTTATTCAGTGAGTAAAAAGCATAAGTGCTTTTACAAAAGTTACTCCCCTTGAGCCCCTTTACAACTTTGCTTCTTTGGCTTTTTGATAATAAGCACTTTGGACTTAATTTGTAATCGGGGTCCACTTCAGGGACTGTTTGTGTAATTTTTTCTTTTATAGTTACCTTTGTTAGTCCCCTTTGTTAGTTTGTTGTTACTTCGTTAGTCCTTATATCCTTTTCACTGTTAGTCCCAACAGTTAACTTTAGTTAGTTTTATTTAATTTAAATAATTAAATTAGGTTAAAATTTAATTAGTTTAATTACTTTTAATTTATTCAGTAAAATTTGGGCATTTTTATATTTTTAGAATTGTTAACTTTTTCTTTATTTAATTTTTAGTTTTTCAGAATTTTTATAACTTTTATTTTTTGTCTTTTTCTATTTTCTTTCGTTTTAATTAATTTATTAATCTTAAAAATTTTAAAAAATCAAAAATTAATAAAATAAATTTTTCTTTTTTATAAAAATTTTCTTTTGTCATTTTAGGTGTCTACGGGAAAACTATTAAAAATTTAGTATAGCTTAATTTTTTATAAATTTCAGTCTTTCGACCGTTTTTACCGGGGGTTCGTTTTCTCGTTTCTTTTCGGTTTTTACATTTTCAAACGACCTCCGTTTTAGTTCTAGTTTTCTTCTATTTTTCAAATTAAGTTATTAGAATTTTAATTTTGATATTTAATTTAATTTAGCATTTATTTATATTATTTTTTAGTATTTAGGTTTTCACCGATACATGTTTCCTGTTACCGTTATTTTAGTATTAATTTAATTCACGGGATTTCCCTATAAACTTATTTTGTTTCCAGTAGTTTTTAAGATCCCTTCGTTTCCTATACCTGTTTCCCGTAGATTTAAATTTAGGTTTTATTTAATCTAATTTTTAGTTGTAATTAACATTCAGTGTTTCCATCATTATTCTCCATCATTCAATTTCTCATCAATCCAGGATTAATTTCAATTGCAGCCTCGTTGGGGACAGTACGACCCGGGAATATCTCTTCCGGAAATCTTTTTATCCGTTGATTCTCTATCTCTTGTGTATTTTATCTTTTGTGGATTTGACCCTTTTGCCTTGGTCAAAGCGGCATTCGTTAGGATCTGTATTAGGGTTGCTATATAAGTGTGTTGCTAGCATTGACGACTATGTTATCAAGTAATTTCACAAATGTATGTTGATTTTTTTTTTTTTTTTCCAAGTTATGAATAATGAAAACATAAACCATATATATATATAGTTTATACCCTAATCCTTGTGGGATTCGACTTCTTGCCAACTAAGGATACAAAATAAAAGAACCAACCCTTTAAACTTCGGTTTATAAATAATTAGTCCCTCACGTTTAACCATTAAACGTTTAACTAATTATTTAATACTCGTTAACTTTTAACGATCGTTTGTTATACATTTAATATATTACATTAATATATTTACTCGTCATTTAACATATAAACGTGTGCGTCCCCTTAGGTTCGAAAATATTTTCGGACATATATTAATTCATATATGGTCATAATCCAACAAAAATAACCTCTTGTTCCCTCCTTGTAAACAATGCCGTCACTCACACTATCTCTTCTTCAGTTATCAGTATTCAAGGAAAGTGTGGATCCCGTTGAAAAAGCTGTAATGTGCAAGTAATCTGTTAAATGAATGGGAGGAAATTGTAAGCAGTGTGTTTGCATCTCCTTGCACCAACAACATTGATAGCATCCTTTGAAGATTGACTTTGGAAACTGCAGCGTACTGTTAAATGGAGGGCGAGCAATAGTAGATTATTTAAACAAGAAGAAAAGACTACAAAGTGCTTCTCGATAATATCAAAGAAAACATAAGACTGAAACTTATTACTCTGAAGGTTAAGAGATATTACTTTGAAGGTTAAGAGATCGAGGAGAGTGCTAATTATTGCTAATGAATTAGGCGTGGTATGAATACATTCATCAGTGATAGGGATGCCCAAAGGCACGAGCATGTCCCTCAGCTTTCTTTTTATCATCACACAATAAACGATGACTTGTGCCGTATGTTTTGGGCTGATGAAACAATGAAGTGCAACTATGTTGCAGTTAGTGACATTGTTTCGTTTTATGCTATTTTCGATACCAACAAGTGAGTTTCAGCACTATTTATTTCCAACCGTAAAGATCAGTCAATCGTTATCTAATTTAAATTCTCAAACTCAAATCTTCAGGTATGACATGGTTTTCGTGCCATTTACTTGTATTGACCACCACCAGAAATGTGTTACGTTTGGTGTTGCATTACTATCTGTTGAATACTATGAATCATATTGCTGGTTGCTAGAGGTGTTCTTAAAATTTCATGTGAAGCAACCACCTATTGCGGTTACGGATCACAACGGTGCGTTACGAATGGTTGTTCAAAGGATTTTTACCCAATCTCACCGTAGGTTATGTATGAGGCACATTACTCAAAAACGTCTCGAAAAGGTATATTTATTTTTTGCACAACTATTTACATATTTTATTTGTCCCGTATAATTAAAAGACCACTTTAATTGCTTACGTGCCCGACGAAACAATTTAATAAAATTCATTACTATACTTGCACATGTTGGGTGAGATAGACGCCAACTATGTATTCACGAAAGAGTTTCATAAACTTGTGTGGAATGTATACATTGGTCTTGAAGTATTTCAAGAACGATGTCATGCTTTGATAATTAATCTCTAATCTTAGTAAGAACAAATGGTTATTTGACATGTACGATATAAGAGAAAGGTGGTTTGTGGATATTTCAAGGAGTTGCCTATGTGCGGGTTGATGAAGACAATGTCATGATCATAAAGTTCTAACGCATTCTTCCAGAGTTGTTCTCATCATGGCAACTCGCTCGTACATTTTATGCTTTGTTTTGAATCAACGATGGAGAAACAGAGATACACACAACGTGTGTTAGACAACTCAAATGTTAAGAAGACTCGTGTCATGTTTACTCAATTACCAATTGAACGTCATGCGTGTGAGGTGTGCACACATTCTATATCCAGGGATGTACAAGACGAAATATACAAGGGTTTATATGCATGTGCACATATTGCTTCCTGTTCGGAGGGAGGGATTGAATATTGCGTTATCCGCCAAAAGGACAAGAGAAACAATACTGTTGTAGATGCAATGGTAATTATGAGGTAGCACTTTTCGCAGTTAACATTCATGGTACCCTCATGTTGCTTTTGCGGATTTGCAACATCTTTGTTCTTTGAATGTATAATATATAATTTTTGCATTTGCTATTATTTCATATGTTTCATACTATTTTCACATTACTGTATAGTCTATATGTTTAACTTATTTTTTTCTGTCACAGGTTTCTTTTAATCAGTTGGATGGTAAGTGCAACTATGTTTCTTTTAATCAGTTGCTATTATTTCATTCATATTTTTTGCTTGCATGTGCTGGTATGTTTCTTTCGTTAGTTTCTGCTTCTCCTTGTTTGCTTTCTTTAACCATCTTTATTTTAGACGATTCCAAACTCGTCACCATCTCAAAGTCTTGAGTTAATATGAGACTAAGACTAGGCCCTCTATATACTTTTGTTTTTTAGAACTCTCAAATTCATCAACCACCTTATCCACCCTTGTAAATACCTCTTTGTGTGTAGCTAGACCCATTGCGTGCGCTGGCGAGTCATACTCCTTTGCGGGAATGTCAACAACTTCTCTCGGTGTGCTTGTTTCTCGTGGTTCATCATTAGTCTCCACATTCACATTTGAATAACTTGTCCCCTTGGTCTCTCCCTGTTTGTACTGCAATGATTCACGGTATTGCTCATCATTATGTTACCAGGGAACATGCCAAATCCAGCCATCAAGGACATTTCAAATCCATTAGGCTCCCTGCGTATAAACATATTTGTTTAGCTTCCAAACGAATCCCTACATTTTAATAATTCATTATGTTACAAACTTATTTTACATACGTGCACAACGAATAAAAAATAAACATTCTAAATATACCGAATTACCTCCTCATTATCAGGCATTGGATCGACTTCTTCTTCAATATAAGGGCCTTGAAGTTCACCCTTACCAAGTCCCCCCGCCTTTATTTCTTCTAACTCTCTTTCTTTCAGTAGTTCCGTCGTCGAGAATGTAGTCGGTGGTCTTTTCCTACCAACTTTGAATCCGGTGTATAGGAAAAGACCACCGACTACATTCTAGACGACGGAACAATTGAAAGAAATAGAATTAGAAGAAATAAAGGCTGGAGGATTTGGTAAGGGTGAACTTCAAGGCCCTTATATTGAAGAAGAAGTCGATTAGTGAGGAGGTAATTCTGTATATTTAGAATGTTTATTTTTTATTCGTTGTGCACGTATGTAAAATAAGTTTGTCACACAATGAGTTATTAAGATGTAGGGATTCGTTTGGAAGCTAAAAAATTATGTTGAGGCTATACGCAAGGAGCGTAATGGATTTGGAAGGACCTTAATGGCTGGATTTAGCATGTTTCGTGGTAACATACTGATTGACGATTTGTATCATCAATATCGTGAAATATTGCAGTACAAACAAACACGGAGAGACCAAGGGGACAAGTGGTTTGATGTGAAGTTTTAACACACGTAAAAATATATATATATATATAATATAACCTTAAGAGTAATTAAGAAAATTACCAAGTTACCCTTGATAAAATTCACTCTCAAAAATATATATAATATAATATAAAATACGTATATTAAACCGGGTAAGTATGATCACCCGGGTCGTTATCCCCAATGACTAGTGAAATTGAAACCACGTTTAGGTTCGGATCCTGATTTGAATGAAGCAAAGATATTTGATTTGGAAAGATATGAAAATAAAATTAAATTGAACAATTAAACAAATACGGAAATGCAACTATAAAGCAAATTGACTAAGATTTAACCCTAAAAATGTAAACTAAAATTTTACTAAATAAAGAAAAAGTGCAAAAAATTACTAAAAAAATAAAAGCCTTAATTTTTACTTTTTGCTTAAGATCTAATTAAACTAATTAAAACTTAAATCTAATTATTAATTAAAACTAAATAAAACTAATTAATAACTAACTTAGGGACTAACTGTGTAAAATACTCAAGGACTAACGGGACTAAAGCACTTAACGGGCAAGGATTGACTAAGAAATAAAGAAATGGGAAAATTACAAAACCTACCCTGAGGCCTAACCCCGACTACACTAACAGTCCTTTTAAAGCTTAAAAATAAGTTGAAATTAAAAAGTGCATATTATTAAAAACTTATAAAAGCAAAGTTTGAGATTAAGCTATAATGAACAATTTTAATAAAAGACCCTTGTGCTGAAAATCAATAATAAGCTCAAAAAGAGCTTATCTCTAAGCTGTTTACAGAAAGTGAGGTTTTGAGCTTATTTTCACTTAAACAGCCATAAAATGCTCAAATAAAGCTCAAATCTAAAAAGGAAAAGTGATCTGGAAAGCTTATGATGTGCTTAATCTAGAAATGCAAAGAAATTTAACCTAGAAGTGCTTTTAAACTACTGAAATTAAGCTTGACTTAGGCAAACTCAGGAAATAAGCAAAGCAACACAAAATCCAAATAAGCTAAAACCTTAATAAGCTAAATTAGACTCTAAAACTTTTAGGACTTATCAAACTACTTATTATCCATCTAAATAAACTATAAAATCTACCACCTTAAGCTAAGATTCAAGAATTAAAAAGCTAAATTGCTAACCTACTATTTTTTGTTTGTTTTCAGAGTTTTCATGACTTTTGACAGCAAAATAAGCTAAGACAATAAGCTAGAAAACAAAATTAAAGATTTAAAATATAATAAACAATAACTAAACTTAAGTTCTATTAAGTTTGATAAGCTAAATCCTAAAATTGCTGTTTTAAATTAAGCCAAGAAGTCAGCAGTACTAACTGATGTTAGTACTGCTAGTGTAAAGGTTCAGCAGTACTTTCACTTGAAGGTACTGCTGATGCAATTGGACTTTTAAGAACAGAATTAAGCTATGAAATAAGCTAGAAAATGTAAGCTAAAACTAAATTTAAGATTAAACTTAATCCTACTTGAATTCCTAGCTAAACTCTAAGCTAGCAGTACTTTCACTTGAAAGTACTGCCACCAGTACTAACTTATTGTTAGTACTGGTGCACTTTTTGCACAAGTGCAAAACGAAAGTGCAGGTTTCCTAAGGGAATCCTACACTTAAACACACTCAAATGAGTGTATAAACACAAATGGAAGCAAGATCTAAGCCTTAGAGGGCTTAGATCAACAATTGCACAAGTGAAATTCAAAGGAAAATTCCCCTGGTGCTAGAAACACTAAATATAAGACATAACTTTTTATTTTCTTAAGACTAATCTTCTAAAAACTCAACTCCTAATTGACTTAAAGGTAAACACAAGTAAATCAAGCAAAATGCACAATTAGTTTTGGCTTTTTGAGGTAAAGCACACTCAAACCAAACATCTCTTTAAGACTATGACAGATTAGAGAAAAAATCTTTAAGAGAAATCTAATGAACAAATACTAAATACCAGATAAAAACTAGCTTAAAACAAACTTAGCAATCATGATTAAACAACTGAATAAGTAAAATTCTAAGATCTTAACTAATTAAGCTAATATTTTTTGGATTTTGTGAGTTTTTATGACAGAAATTAGTAACTAATGATCTATAACTATTTAAGCAAAAACAGATGAGGACAAACAACTAATAAGCACTAGAAGAGATATTTAAACATTAATAAGCTAGGGTAAAAGTCCTTGGGATCTCTTCCAAGTTAAGATCCCCTTCCAAAAGCTCTAATCCAATAAGATCCATGATAGATTAAACTGATTTAAGGTTTAGGTAAGATTAATACTGAATTCAACAAGCTCTATTTCAGCTTATAGACTGAAAGAGCTTAATATGAGCTTATTAGCTTATTGAGACAATTTGGTTTATTAAGAGAGCTTTTGAATAACAAGAAAAGAGAGCTTATGAACGATTTAAACTAAATTTCATTAATAAAAAGTACTGATTACATTACTTGAAAAGGAGATTACAAAACATTTTAAGGAAAATTACATTTAAGAAAAATACGAAATTTAAGCTAGACTAAATTACTAAAAAAAACTCTTTTTTCTATGTGTGAGAAGTGAGGCCTATTTATAGGTCCTGAAAGAAGCTTCTAGGATCTCTTGCCCTGCTCTCCAATCTGTCAATCTCAACCAATCATTTCTTCAATCATCCAAGCATTAATTGTGGCCGTTTGATCAAATTGTGGACACCTGAGGATTGCTAGCGTGTCATTCCATTGATGTGACGTTTGTGCTTCTTTTGTGAGTGTTTTAGCACAAAAACCCACTTAAATTTGTGCTTTCACCATTGTTGACGTGGCTCTTCTTGAGAGAGGGCTTAAGTGATCCTTGATTTGACCTTAATGACCCTGCCATTGTGCTTGAAAGCTCTTGAATTGACTTCCTTGCCCATTAATTTGGAAAACCCCTTTGATTTTAACCTTGGGTAAACACGGGGAAGATGGGTGAACAGTAAATGGGTCTCGCGCCCATTTTTAGACAGTTAAAACTGTTGGAGTTTGGGGAGTTTGCACAAGTGGTCCTTCTCTTTCTTTCCTCTTTTTCTAGTTATAAATAACTTTCGAAAATAGCAAAACTAGCCCTTAAGCTTGTGTACGGGAAGGCATGTCATCTTCCGATCGAACTCGAGCACAAAGCTTATTGGGCCCTTAAGCATACCAACTTTGATATC
>BQNB010128439.1:0-19279 GCA_026074375.1 Tanacetum coccineum
CTTTGTGTATTAAGCTAAGTGGAGACATTAAGGACACTCTTTAATAAATCCTAGGTTGTACATGTACTTAGGAAAATTTCTAGTTGTGTATGTATGTGAGACATGTAACTTATGGGTTTTTGGCTTACCCATTTTTGGCCAAGTGACATATTAACACAAGAAATTATTAACCTTTGTGTTTAAGGATTGAAAGTGGTTATTGATTTGAGTCTAGGTAAGTCTAGGTATTTCTGGAGTGTGTCTGAACGTATTTTATTGTAAAACGTAAGCCTTTCACGCGACCAATAAAAATAAAAAGCGTAAATTCATTAATTATCTTCCTAATAATTACATAACACTTGCTTGACGTAAACCTTAATTTATTTGGTGACCGTTTACGTTGACTAATTATTTCTAGTCTACGCGATTTAGCTTAAAAGTTAAATTAAAAGTAAACGTGTATCGGACTACATTAAATAGTAAAGAATAATGGGAGTCGTAAAATGACCTGAAATTGAGAAATGTTACAAATTCCACCTTTTCAATATCAACTAGGTTTGTAACCCGCGCTTTGCTGCGGAGCGCGGGGTTTTACGTTAAGTTTTTATGTTCATTTATGTCTTTTGACAAAAATACAACCGATGGTTGTGCTAAAGGAGATGTAAGAGTAACAATAGTTGTGGATAATTACTTCAAAATTTATGATTGTTGTAGAGTGTCATACATTTTTGTTGAATTGTAAGATGCAAAAATACAAAAGGAGCTCAGATGTATTAAGATTAGAATGAAAGAAAATTAGAGCAGAAATAGAAACATACATTATTAACAAGGTAAAAGGTAGAAGAAATATAGAAGGCGATGGATATGAATATTTTCAACATTGTTATCCTAATAACACAAAGCCTTTTCCAGATATATAACTTAATATTAAGGAAACCATGTTCATATATATGAAATATATATATCATAATTGATGTGAGGGTTGCGAAGACTTCACAGGAAGTTTTACAATCCCCTAGGCAGTGTACCTAGTCGTTGTAGTGTAGTATAGGCAAGACTCGGGGGGTTGTTATCGTTCTCTAGGGGAATAGGTTGGGAAGGCCTGATCACGGTCTAACAGAATTCTAGGGGTTGAGAGAAGATTCTTTTTGTGTTTTTATATTTATAAGAAAGCAGGTAAATCTATGGTTTGAGAGGTTGGTTTGTTTAACTAATAACTAAACTAATTAATATCTATACTACCGGTGATAATTTTATGATAAACAAATGTATTTACCTAATCATGCACTACTCCTCAGATTGCTTCTCCTAGATCCGTTGCCTTGTCACACTTGTGATGATCTGTGTAAGTATTTCCTAGGTCGTGAACGGATTACACGAACCCGTCGTCTATTTAATAATCCGTTATGGCAACACACAAGTACGGTAGTATGAAGACTATTACAAGGCCCCTAAGAGTATATTAAATGCATGTGAAATAACTTAAGAGGGATCAACCATATTAGGGGTAAGGTAGTATGAAGACTGTTACCGATGGTATCCTTTCTACACTACTCGCGTTTCCCTAGACATATCAACAACGATACAGACAAAAGCTGGTTTTCTAAAGCCTAACACGCACATTCATCAACAAGAAGCAACATCAAAAGGATCTACAACCTAACTTTCATGCAATCATAGATAAATACAAAGGAGGGTTTAGCCTCACTTGTTATAAAGAAAGCAAGAAGATAAATCAATCAAACAACACATAGACATATTGAATGATTAATGATGAATAACCTTACTTGATTAAAATATGGATTCAAGGTAGTACAATAGGGTTTTGAGACCCTAAAAATAACCTATAAAGTTGCTAGAATGACTAGGGTTCGTCTCCATAGGTTTATACAAAGTTACACACTTAAAACCCTAAAAACGGATTTATATTTATAGAGATATCGATGCAACGGTGTCGCTTAGAAATATTGACGCCTTCGCCACGTAAATGATTCTAGATCCTCTTCAAGTTGGCCACGTACTGACGCCGTCGAGAAATTCCTGACACTGTCACTATATAGATCACGACGGCATCGTTTTATGCCTGCGACGCCGTCTCCAACCACTGTATGCATAAATCTTTAAGAGATTTGGTGTAGGTCCGTAATCTTGTCCGTTTCTTCTCCAAATGAGCCCAAGTCACGTGTATTTCCTCCAAAATCCATCCAAGTGCTAAAAACCTAAAAACAAATGATTAAGCACGTAATCTGGGCATATTTGCATGATTTAGAGGGTTAAATGACCCCGAAATAGTGTATAAAATGACACCTCATTAATAATCAAACAATAGAAACAGCAAAAGATGATAAATCACTACATATTATAATATAAGAAAAGGGACAAAAGATATGAAGTTTTTATCTCCATCACATCCTGTCCTGTATATAGAAAGAATGAAGCACCCTAACCTAAAGAAAATAACGGGAAAATAGTTTTTATCTCCATCACATCCTGTCATTTCGAATGCTTCTTACAATTCCATTAGCTTTGTAAAGATGATCACCAAGTATGTTACATGTTTCACCTAATACATCAACCATACAATCCACTTAACTTTTCTCCTTCCTAGTATGGACACCTGATGGTTATCAAGATTATGCGCTTTTTGAACGATCAAAGAAGGACTTTAAAGCAAAGTACTTCCTACAATCATACCTCATAGTACTAAGTCGTTTTCAGGAATATAAACTGCTGCTGCAAACCCCCTGGGTAATTTGGGTCTTTACATTCAATGATCCACACCGTTAAATTTTGCACGTGCAAAACACCACAAAAACCATTCATGAGATAGTGTGAGTATAAAGTTTTCAAGGAACTGAAATGAAAGTTCGGCGAGGAATTAGAATAAGATGTTAGATGTCATAAATAACAAATATATTGAGTAAGGAATATACAATGGCATGCTTTTTATGTCCAAATCTAAATGCTTAAGGTCTCACTTGTGAGTATCGTGTCACTAGGATAGAAGGCTTATACACGTACACAATAGCAAGATTAATTAAGTTTTGTTCTTAACATATGAAATAAATAATTCTATGAACACATCAACTAAAATTGGTCAGCCCATGTTGCAACGTTTAATTTGATATACAAATCTATATGCTACATTACTGTATGTGTTAGTAACGCTTGGTCGCAAACCTTCCAGATTATTGTATGTCAAGCGCAACCTACTCACTCTGCGATTCTTCCATGTCTAAACTTAGCTACAAATTCCTTATATCACCGTAATACAATTCATTAACATAAACCAATGTCGTTTTTGGCTTCTAATTTCTAATTGGCTAGTGCGTCTAACAGGTTTATAGGACATAAGATTTGTAGTTTCCTTTTCATTTGAGGCTGTTAGGATATGGTATGTTTTAGTACCAATATAGTTAAGTTTCTGATTATGCACATTTCTTTTGAAGATACAAAATTTACAGAGGGATATGCATGATAGGCCGAATAATAGAAGAATAAATTTTGACCCACTCGAATCACTTCTGTCGAGTCTCGTACCGAATGCCACAGTTACGACAATCCTTCCTCATAAATTTAAAGTAGCTGCGAATTCAGTAGTACTTCCTCTTTATCTATTTCATCGATTTCTAACAATATAAGTCCTATGTTTTTTAGTGCCTATTTTATATACATGCAGTCCTTTTCGCACAAGAATTTACAAACATACAACTAATCTAAGCATCACTACTCTAGGTATAATATGTGTTTGTATGTATCAGTTATGCATAACTATAATGTAGAAACTACTAAAAGCTTGAAAATTTTACATACCACACGTATCTTGTTTGAACAGAGCTGCTCTTGTGTACGCCTTCGATCTCTAGCAGGGATCACGACATGGTAACATTATTAAACATGTGATGTTCGTATCAAATTAGGATGTTGACAGGGGAACCATTTGCATTTCTGAAGCGGCCAAACGCTGAGAAAGAAATAGAGACATCCAATGAGTTAATTGATCATTGGCACACATTCTGAAGACCAACTTGATGTCTTTTTTCACAAAAACATACTTAGACTAACATCATAAGCGGAAAATATGTCAACTACATAGGCAGATAAGCTGCTAAATCACTAAAACGCTTAAACCACAAAAATCATTTCCTTGTCACCAAAAGTGAATGAAATGAATTTAACCAATCTCACCACCATTCCAATCTCATTGAGATGATCACACTCAATAGATTGACAACCAATTTCCCACATAATCCACATAAACGCATATAAACACCTATTAACACAAATAACGCATAACCCATACATTGAAACAGATACATAAGTCAACACTAATAGTTTGACTAACCTGCTTAAGTCATGGTTGTCACACTAGGATTAAAACTCGACATTTCGCTTAGTGTCGGAAATTGGTGTAAGCTAAGTTGTGTACGGTTTTCTCCGCCTAAAGGGAGCTTATTGACATAGTGAAGAAAACTCTCGAGTTTGGTGCTCGGGGAGTAGAGTAGGGCGAAGAGGTGCTTCGTTACCGAACCACTATAAATCCTCGTGTTGTGGTTTTGGTTTCAACGCCATTCCTATTAAGATTTTTACATGCCTGAGATTAACATACACAACGATTAAAAAGATTTGAACTTGCTACTTATGGGAGAAAAACTGAGGTCCTTAAACTAATGCCTAACCCTATATACGCAGATAATTGTTCTAACATCGAGCCCTTGAATTCGGCCGACATCACTCTAGACCTCTTAGACAAACAATGATTGTACACTGTACGACAATGATAGAACAAAAAAGTGAATTCACCTTCATCAGTTATGATATCTCTGTACAATGAGTGTCTAACTTCTGTTGTTACACGTCGTTAGAAACTGTCCGAGAATTTTCTCTTTTGTTCAACAGAATAAGAAGGGAGCTCACCTGCACATCAGATAAGAAGCTGGAAAAATGAGCGCTCTGTAATATTGGGAACAACATTAAACAAACAATGACTGTACAATATAAAAAAGTGCTAAATCACAAATTGCATTCACCTTCGTCAACGAAATCTATGCACCCAACATTTCTGGTTCCTGCATCTTTCTGCAATGAGGATCTGACTTCTTTCGTTACAACATCTTGCTGCACTGACATTCTCGATTCTGTCCATCCATCCTTTTTTCCCCCGAAACTGCTAGAAGAAGACTCACCTGTATTTGAACATTTTTGAGAACGAAAAATAACCAAGAAAAGCAATAACAACCAAATATATCATGTGGACATTATATTTTCATACATTGAGTCTCGAAACTTCCGAACTGATTAAAGAGACAATCGTAACGGTCATCGTTAAAATGCTCTCTAGCGACATTTGAACGAAGCCAACCCGCATCGTTAAGCACGACTGTGCTTCCTAAATCTTTTTCATCAGACGACAAATGCTTTGATGCCGCCTTTAACACCTTCTTCCACCCTTGTTTTATTTTCATCAGATTCATTTTTGCGTTTTAAAATAGATTGCGAAATAAATACTATGTTTCAAAATATGATTCCTAATGACACCAAAGTTTATATTGGTTTCTATCTGTGATAAGCAAAGACTGTTGTTTGACATATGTTTGTATCGGCTTATATAGCGGGCTTATAGCTTATATGGTTTTCGGCTTATCTTTCATAAGGCTTATTTTGAAACTTTGCGGCATATATAAGTTTTTTATGTCATAATGAGCTTATATACAACGGAAAGTTTCAAAAGTTGCCAAAAAGGTAAGCGTATGAAACATAACCAAAACGAAAGTGGTGTTTGTTTTGGCTTATATAGTCGGCTTATGGATTATTTGGCTAAATGACCCATAAGCATGATATATACGCCGAAACAAACATCTTAATAACTCAAAGTCTGTTCATGCCGGTAATGTAAATGTTTGGCCATAATGCGCCTTGTGTGGCAGTGATTTCAGATCAACAAATCTTACATTCATGCCCAAAGCACTACTTATACATTGCTGGAATCTGCAGCATTAAAGTGAGCACCAAACGCTCCTGCTGCAGCAACCAAACGCTGCTTGCTGACTACGAAAAGACTAACAGTACCTATAGATGCACAGCTGGGCTGACTGCATGCCACTAACGTTGCCGCATCCAGCAATACTTTGTCAGGTTCAACAAAATATGTGCACGAAACCTGTCACAGGAAAAAAGAGAGCATTAGGCGTAAAGATGTGTGCATAAAACCTTTCAAAATACATACAAACAAAAGGAGCGTTTGGCGTAAATATATGTGCCTAAAACCTTTCAAAATACATACAAACAAAAAGAGCGTTTTGCGTGAATATATGTGCGTAAAACCTTTCAAATACATACAAATAAAAAGAGCGTTTGGCGTAAAAAATTTCAAACATCACTTAATGTCAAACAATTAGAATTTAGCTTGATAAAATACTACGAATTGACTAATTACTAAAATATGCAAGAAGCACATAAGTTGGTTACCTAATTGTTAAAGGGTATTTCGGATAGCCCCTTTTTTTGCCACCTATATGCTTACTGTTCTTATATGCGCCTCATAATCACCCCGTCCTTCCTCTAACTCAAATTCTACCTACAAAACTAATGAATACCACGTCAAAACAAAAACAAAAACCACGCGGGACCTGCAAAATTGCTCAAACCCAAAACCAAAATCACCAAGTCAAATTATATAAAGAAAACCCTAAAAAATAAAAACCCTCAAAGATGTAATTAGGGATGATTAAACTTACAAAACTGATTTAAGTAGAGCTCAACGCATGCAATTTATGATTTTGTTTTGCAATATTCATCTTTTTCTTCACCATCCCGGTATTTGCCTGACAAAATTAAAAACTAAAATCTTAGAAAAAAAAACACTTAAAATCTACCATATAACTACAAATATTAACATTGGAAAAAAACCCCTAAAATATTAGAGAAAAAAACCCCCTAAGAAAAACCCTTGAAAATTGGCTAACAAAGACATACCTGATGATTTTTGGTCTTCTTCTCCATCTTGAATTGAAAATAATAAGAAAAGATTGAGATAGTAGAGGGATAAATTTGTGAGGTGCGTGTGTTTTTGGGGCGGTGGAAACTAGAACTGAGAGGCAGATAATGGAAGAGGGAACGTTGGACACGTATATGTGTTGATGTGTGTGGTGGACAACACATAAACAAACTGATCGGGTCGGACAATCGGGTCTAAATAGCGGGTCAGTGGGTCGCACCCGACAGGTTCCGATGGGTTAACCCAGCTGCCGGCTGTTTCCGGTGAGTTTGGGTCAGGTTGCATTTAATGTTTTTTTACCCAGCTGCTGCCTTTTAATATAAAGTTATAATATTTAGACGTTTTCAAAAAGGGAGGTGATTTGCACACTCTTAATTTTGATTGGGACACTCATTGTATAAGCAGATAAAACACTGTGTGAGCTCTGGTACAACTATGTAATGCACATATAAGAGTGTCCTAATCAATTTTTAGAGTGTGCAAATCAATTCCCTTTCAAAAACCTTAATTGATAAATGGGGCATGGACTTATGAATGTTGGACATGGGCCTAGAATGTGTTGGCTTAATTACCTCAATCTTTTGTCTCAATCCATTTGAACTTTTCGAAAACTAATGTGTTGTAGAGGTGCAAAAAAATCGGTTAAAACCGATTTTCGGTTTTTAGAAAACCGGTTTTAAAATAACCGGTTTTTCTAATAACCGGTTTCGGTTTTTCCGAAATCGGTTTTTTTCGGTTATAAATGTTCGGAATCGGTTTTTTTCGGTTATAAATTTTCGTTATCGGTTTTTTACCGGTTCGGTTTTTTTCGGTTATAAATGTTCGGAATCGGTTTTTATACCGGTTCGGTTTTTTTTCGGAATTTAAAACTTTCGACATTATATTTAAAAAAACTTTTTAATTATCAAACATTTATTAAACAATACACCGAAAAACATATAATCAAATACAATCATAACTTATTTGCACCGGAAAAACTAATACTAAAAAATAAACATAATTTATTTATTTTAAACAATACAATTATACAACTAAAAATATATAAATACTAATAATTTCGAGCTGCGCTATTGATCATGACCATCACACGAAATATATTAGTTGTACTCAAGTATATCGAGCTTCGGCATTGCCATCACCCGTATATACTCATCCAATTAAATCTTCAAAAAATCTTCTACATCTACGTGTTCAATATCTAAGTCTTCAAACTACCTTCACTTATTCGGTATTCTGGAAGGTGATATCCTAATCACTTCTTTTCTTGCTATTGTTTCTCTCAACGTCTTCTAATATCGGACCTTCCAACGATGTTTCATGTTGTACCCTATCTACTCCGTCCAAATAATCTTTCAAACATACACATACTTTCACGGATTCGGGGGTTAGTCTTGACCTTCTTTCCGATATAATTCTACCGCTAATAGAAAAGGCCGATTCGGAAGTATACCGTCTTTCGAAGCTTGGCGTTAATAAGTCACGGGAGCCATAACGGATAAAAATGCAACTTTGGATTTCCCTTTCTTCCCAACAAGACAAAATGTCAAAGTTTTATAAATCTTCGGGCCTTAAAGTAATAAAAAAGTTTTGTAGCTAATATTGTCCCAACTCGCCTTGTTGGGGCCGAATGTTCGTTGGCGCTTTGTTGCGTCTTCAAATAAACTATTATAAAGGTTTATATTAATGTCACTTGCCATTCAGGCGAGTCCGGTGGCCGCATTTGATCAACAATTGGGTTTTGTTGTTGACCATATTATGTCCTGCATAAATTCAAAATAATTTTTTAAAGTTGTCGTTTTATATTAAAAAATTTTGGGGTGTTTATATAGTGGGATCGGGGTTGTTCAGCGTCTAACCCAAATGATAGTCTAAATATGTTTATTATTCTTGTTATTAATGTTCTTACGCCTCCAACATTTTTAAACAGGAGTAAGTGCGGCGGTAACAAGTAAAACAAAGGTAAGTTATCAAAATATTGTACAAATTTCTTTTTTATAAACTTTAACCATTCTTCTAAACATTTGACTAGTGAGGTTTTTAATTCATCTAATTTTTTCCGTTCATAACATAACTTTGATTTAACTTTAATGAGCTAGTGGGTAATAAACACCCGATAATTATAGGTTGTTGCACCTTGTAAAAACTTGTTAAAAAAAAATAGTTAAATCATTTAGTAGATCCCAATCTTGTTCGTTTCTCGAAACGGCCTATAATTTCTATTAACAAAGTGTTTCATTAAAGCGTTTAAGTCTCACGTTTGTCGTAATATATTTTTCAACTTCATGCAAAGTAGTGAATTACACCTAGTATTATTTATCATATCTAGGTCCTAGGGGTTTCTTCTCCACATTGTTACGAAAACGTCTATAGTTCATTTGCTTCGTTACTCGAACTATATATAGTTACTAATAACCCTAAATTTATTTTAAACTATCACATATTTGTAATGCGCTTCGCCCGGATAAATTTATAACATGAGCAACCACACGGGAATGAAAAAAAACACATCTAAAAAACGGGTTTATACGTAATTTTAACAATTTCTTAGCTCCTAGTATTATTGGATGCATTATTAGTGAAATGTAAAAACTTTATTATCTAAAATTATATTCAATTAAGTGTCATGTAATTTTTTTCTTAAATTAGATCCGTATGAGGATAACCATTTTGTTTAAAATGCAATTGCCCGCAATTCCAACTCATTGTTTTCTAATCTTTTTAATATTCTATTCATTAATAAACAAGATTCGGGATTTAAACCAATGTAGCCGTATCGGCTAAATAAGAATTTGCCGTTCAGTGGTGCGTCCAAGTATCCTAGTTATAGAAACACCATATTTTATAATCACTGAAAATCATCAATAATATCTTTTTAGCCCTGGTTTCCCATAATTTAAAGCATCATCTTCTAAGAGTAGTTCGACTTACATGTTGAGACCGCGGTTGTAGCTCTTTTGATGATCTCGTTAAGCTTGTCAGTTATAGTAAGTTGGTTGAATGGAAGCGCTTGATGAATGACAAACTTCGTAAAATCAAGTCGAAAATCCGCATTCATTATACAAATATATAAAAAACTTGACATCCATACCATATTACATTGTGACGTATCATTTTGGCTAACCGCACTACAACCGCTCTTATGAGTCCTTAGTGTAGTGTTAGACGTGGGGTTATAAAATTTCGAACATTTCTTGCAACGCGCCTTTTCCACCCTCATCAATCATAACACACAAATGTTTAATTAGACCAAACATTTTTTTTCTCGTAGTTGGTCTAATTTGCACAACATCATCATTAGTGTAAACTTACGTAAATGGCTAGTGAAACGGCAGGGTATTAGTGGAAGCTTGTTGTGGATTGTGAGTTTTCCATATAGAGGGATTAGAGAAATTAGAGAGATTAAAGAGAGATTAGTGAGTGTTTTTGATGTGTTTTCAACCCCAACTCATTACATGTATTTATACTACCAATCCATGGCTTAAAATCATCAAAAAAAGAAAAAAACGACTATAAATGGCTATATGACCGTTTGAAATTTAAAAAAAAACGAAAAAAATCGGTTAAAACAGGGTTTTTTTTAAAAACGTATATAACGGCTAGTGTTGACCGATTTTTTAACCGGTTAAAACAGGTTTTTTTTTAAACGGATATAAAAAAAAATTGAAATAAAAAAATAAAAAACCGGTTAAAACCGGTTATTTTAAAAAACCGGATAAAACCGGGTTTAGAACCGGTAAAAAACCGGTCGCTTATTAAACCCGAAAACCGGTCTAACCGGTTCGGTTAAATAAAAACTGGTTTTTTGGACCGGTTTTTAAAAAAACCGGTTCCGGTTTGCACCTCTAATGTGTTGGACGAATATTTTTAATTTGTCCGCACTTCGGATCATGTATAGAGCATACTTTTTTGTCAAAACTTTATTTCTTTGATTGATTTCGTTGATTCACCTTTTTTTCTTATAATTTTAGCGCAAACTCGTGGTAGTTTATGGCAGCTTGCAATGTCTCGTACGATTAACTAATTCGCACACATGTTTCGGTTATCAGAATCGTTTATCTAGTTTTAGGTCTCGTGTCTAGTTGTATTCGAAGTTTAGATTAGAGCCATTTTTCTAAGTAACATTCTTAGATTTCGTAACTGGAAAAAGTTGTTAGTGACTTGCACTTATTTAACTAAAAATTGTGTTGGTGATTTTAGTGTCATCGACGGTTATTTAGGTAATGATAATTTACTAGAGATCGATGAGATTTTATATTCGGCTCGGCATAAATAAAAGTGATCTGGTCTTAGAACAGATACAAAAAACATATACAATTCCTTCATTGTTCTTGATTTGTGATTCTTGTGCCTAGAACACAAATTGCTATTCTCTTTGTATTATCCCGATTGAGATTTCGTGCAACCCAGGCATCTTATAAGGTCAAAATACGGAAAGTGAACTCAACACGATACAACAGAGATATCCAGGAGCATCACACACACACATACCTTAAATTTAATAACAAACGTATTAAGTATTTGTTGTGATCATGGCTGGAAATACGGTGAAAGAGATGACTACGAATTTTGGGAAACTAGATAAGTTTGAGGGGCATGACTTTAGGCGATGGCAGAAGAAGATGCATTTCTTGTTGACAACGTTGAAGGTGGTTTATGTGTTGACTACACCGATGCCGGAATTGTTGGAAGATGCAACAGTGGAAGCGATAAGGATAAGGGCAAAGTGGGAGAATGATGACTACATATGCAGGGGTCATATATTGAATGGTATGTCTGATTCTCTTTTTGATGTATATACGAATGTTGAATCGGCTAAGGAGTTGTGGGATTCACTTGAATCCAAGTACATGGCAGAGGATTCTTCTAGTAAGAAATTCCTTGTTAGTAATTTTAACAATTACAAGATGGTCGATTCTAGACCGGTCATGGAACAATATAATGAACTCCTTAGGATCCTTGGACAATACACACAACATGGCTTGAAAATGGATGAATCCATTTCTGTTTCAAGTATAATTGATAAGTTGCCTCCTTCCTGGAAGGATTTTAAACATACTTTGAAACATGGTAAAGATGATTTGTCTTTGGTCCAACTTGGTAGTCACTTGCGCATAGAGGAATCTCTAAGGGCGCATGACAGTGACAAGGGCAAGGGTAAGGAAGTTGGTGGTCCCTCTGTTAACATGACAGAAGAGGGTAAGAATAAACACAACAAACAAAACAAAGGTAAAAAACGGTCCAATGAGAACAAGAGTGGTTCTAGTTCCAACAAGAAACCAAAGTTGGATTGTTGGAAGTGTGGCAAGACTGGTCACTTCAAAAGGGATTGCCGTAGTGGTAAAAAGAACAACGCGAATGCTGGTGGTTCGGGAAAGGGGTCTAAGGACCAATCCCAAGACCAAGGTCAGAATTTAGTGAATGTTTGGAACAGTTTTGTTAAATATTCTGTTTCACTAATTTCTGAAGCATTTTATGTGCAGGTTGATGCAATTGCGTGGTGGATAGATTCTGGTGCTACAACTCATGTTTGTAAAGATCGTTGTTGGTTTAAGACATTCGAACCAGTGGAAGACGGATCTGTACTTTACATGGGTGATGAACACTTCGCTCCTATTCATGGAAAAGGAAGCGTAGCATTAGAATTTAGTTCTGGAAAAATTGTTACTTTGTTTAATGTGTTGTATGTACCTAAACTTCGTAAGAACTTAGTAGTTCACTCATTCACACAATTATCCTCCAAGATGGAAGTAAGTGGAGCATGGTGTGGCGTGGGAGTTATGGTCATGATATTGGTGTGGTATGCGTTAAAATTTGTGAGTTGGGTGTGGTTCAAACCAAGAAAGATGGAAAAGTTTTTGCCTAGAATAGCAAGGCCTTAAAGGGAAGTTCCTATAGGTTCTTTTCGGAGACATGAAAGATATGGTGAGTTGCTTATGGAGGCCCAAATCGAAAATTAAATCTGACCGATGATATCATTCCCCGATCATGCCCCTTCGACCATAAAATTTTCACAGACTTATGGTTACACGCCTTCTTGTTTTTTTCTTCTTATTTTTAGAAGTATTTAGTAGTTCACACGTATGAGAAGGCGAATCTTTGACTCTAACCAGTATAGCTAGTGAGGTTCAAACATGAGAGCTCTTATGAAGGAACTATGCGCCTGACCACTAGCTAGACCACCTTGGTAGAAAATTAAAGTTTTCTACCATAAAGTTGAGTACTAGTTTATGTGAAGTGTTTAAGAGCTAGGTTGATCCAATAACCCTAATTAATTACACGTGAATATTTAATTACATGCATATATATTTCTAGTATCATCATGCATTAAAGCAAGAAACATAAGCTATATATTATTTACAAAAATTGTAAAAGCAGATTTGTTAATGACCAGATTTTGATTGTTCCATTTGAAATCTTTTGCTTGATGTATAGGAAAACTATGGTTTACATGGATGGGGCCAGTGGCTATGGGTTCATAAAACAGAAACCCGCTCGATAAAGAAAATTTTGCAAAATAATTATCGATTTCAAAAGGCACAAGGGGAGGGTAAACCCATAGTAAGGTTGCTAGCGGCAGGTTCATAGCAGACGCTGAGACTGATAGATGGAGCAAGCACAGAAAGATTATTAATCCGGCCTTCAACATTGAGAAGCTTAAGGTTTCTTTTCTTTTCTTATGCCTTTCCATTACTACCTGAAATAATGAAATTATTTGTCCGGGTTTTTACTTGCATTTACAAATAATATTACTTTGGATAGCATATGGCATCCGCAATGTATATATGTTGTTCGGAGATGATCAACAAATGGGAAGAAATGTTAAGCAAGGAAAATACGTGCGTAACGGTGACGTGTTGCGCCTTATTATCTAAACACACTATCAGAGTGATGTAATATCACGTACTGCATTTGGTAGTAGTTTTGAAAGATGGGAATAAATGATATGTCGAATTACAGAGACAACTAGAGACGTTGCTTATAGAGGCTTACAATCAGTCTACATCCCTGGATCGAGGGTAAAGGTAAGTATGTTTCCAAAAGATAATTTTTAAGCATTGTTATGTTGTCTTTGTACTTTTGAGTTGCAAAAAACTCCACCCCTATATATGAAATTCAGGCACAATATCTTATCACTTGTACTATTACAAATGTACTTTCTATTGTAAAAATGATATCATTTGACATTTTCACCATCATATTTGTGAGAAAAAAACATAATTTTGTAGATTTTTGCCAACAAAAAGGAACAAGATGATGAAAGAAATTGGTCAGAAAGTGAAGACTTCGATAAGGAGTATCATTGATAAGCGCATACTGGCCATGAAAGTGGAGATAAGTAGTAACGATGACTTGCTTGGGAATACTCTTGGATCTAATCAAAGGAATTAAACAGCAGGGGAATAAGCAATTTTGGTTTTTAAGTAATCATGATGTCATAGAAGAGTGTAAGCTTTTCTACTTTGCAGGACAAGAGACAACAGGAAACTTACTTGTTTGGACAATGGTCTTGTTAGCTTGTTGTGATTTCACAGGTTCTGTTGGAGGGATTTCCAGGATCGGTATTGATCATACAAGCATCATGATCAACATCAAACAAGAAGTGAAATGAACAAAAGATATGGGGTGAACCCTTCTATGAATTTATGTGATAATAAGTGAAAGGTTACAAGTGATTTTACAGAATTTCTAACTATATATAAGGGAGTGAATATCGGTGTGAATGATAAGAGAGTTACAACGTTTTAAAAAAAGTAAAAGTTTATACCCCTAAATATTCTTAATAACCGTACATAATTAACTGAATATGGGTCAGTTTTGGGCTTTTGACCCTATACATGTAATTCTGCAGCCCCTTTTTCAAGTTTAATGGATTAAGTCCAACATATTCCCCCTAATCTGTTAATCTTTGATTTCTTCCAATCTTCTTGTTCCTGAGATCATCTTGAAGTTTCAATCTTCATTGGCAGTATGATGTATGCATTAGTTTGTGCTTGCCTTCCTCTTCCTCCTTGAGGGTAATTCCAAAATATGCTTCGACTCCTCCATTCTCTTTTGCAGCCAAACGATCCATCCTGTTTCCATCTCCGTGGTAATCTTCGAAAAGCGCCTCCTAATGCCTTGTATCCTCCAGTGGGATTTCCTCGATGATCTTGCTGCCTTATAATGCAGAGGACAAGGGCTTCAAAATAGTAATGGTAGCATCTGTGGATCTCTATTCACATCGGATCTCATTCATCATAGGATAGGATCTCTGCAAAGCGCTGTAAATTTTTCTGGCAAAAATGAATACAAAAATCTCTGTGTCTGCATTCATCTTCCTTTTTTACATAAAAAGGCTTACGATCTCTCTTTTCTCCTTATTTTCTGCTTCTGGATCCATCATGATCTTTATAAAAACGCAGGTTAAATCTTGAATGATGGTTGAAACATGAATTGTTATGTTGTATGATCCCTTGGGCTCTTGATACCATGTTGTGATTTCACAGGTTCTGTTGGAGGGATTTCCAGGATCACATATTGATCATACAAGCATCATGAACAACATCAACAAGAATTAAAAGAACAAAAGATATGGGGTGAACCCTTCTATGAATTTTGTTATATAAAGTGAAAGGTTACAATTGATTTACAGAATTTCTACCCTATATCATTAAGGAGCGTGAATCGGTCGTGAATGATGAAGAGATAATCGTTTGTAATAAAAGTAAACGTTTATAACACTAAACTATCTAATAACCTCCTAATATCTGGACATATGAGTCAGTTTTATGGGCTTTTGACCCATACATGAAATTCTGCAGCCCCTTTATCAAAGATTAATGGATTATAAGTCCAACATAGCTCAACACACAGATTGGCAAACTCGTGCTAGAGATGAAGTTTCACAGCTTTGGGCGAGAGAAAAACAAGTTGGCGTGGTATGTCGTTTAAAAATTGTAAGTTACCCACAAACCCTCAGCCCCCCACCACTATTTTCCAAACTTCTGAAGCATTTTGTGTTGGATAATAATCATTATACTTCCATGATTGTATTATGTGAAGCATCTTTATATACTTATGTCACTGCCAACCACTGTTACGTATCTAATAAAACAAATAATTCTATGTGCGCTAATAATTGCATCAACGCCTCTCCCTGATTTTCAGATTTGTGGATGTTGTTCTTCAATTCATGGTATTTGATTTCCTTTGTTATGAGATCATCATGGATTTCTATTGACGGGTACTTAGGCTTTACCCGCCAGTTGTACTACTAAATCGAATGGTACATCAAGAAACCAAACTGGGGGACATAACCTTGCCTGCTGGATGTTTCCTTCAATTGCATACTATGCTTTTGCACAATGATCATGGTATATGGGGTGACGATGTCAAGGAATTCAACCCTGAAAGATTTTCCGAAGGTGTGTCAAATGCAACCAGGGGACAAGCAGCAGCATACCTCCCCTTTGGTTGGTTTGTGGGCCGCGAATATATGCATGGACAAAAATACTTTTCTTTGTTAGAAGCGAAAATTGCACTCGCTGTGATTCTACAACAATTCAGCTTTGAACTGTCGCCATCCTATTCACATGCTCCGCATACCATCATCACTCTTCAACCTCAGTTCGGAGCTCATCTAATCTTGCGTAAAGTTCAAAAGATTTAAATCCAACGTATGTGATTTCTGGCTTTGATGGTTTGTATTAATTTTTTCAAAAATTTTACCTAAACTCTGCATAGCTAGTTAGGCAAATTATCTTTTGAGATGTCTATTTTATACTTTTGAGCTTTTCAATACACGTCACCAAAAGTATATAAAACTTTGTTGTATCTATTAAATCGTGAAAATAAGGCAAGTTACGGAGATATAATGGTTTTAAGAAAATCAAACTCACAATCATACCTCCAAAATAACTATTTGTTGATCTCATAAATGATGATGATAACCTCACTACACCTTCTCCTACAACAACTTTTTCATCTCCAACTCCTCCAAATGCACCATTAAAAACTCCATCCACGAATCAAACCTCATCAAGCCAAGAGAACACATCTTATTCTTTTCAATCAAAATTTTAAATTTCACCACCATCATCAAATGAACCAACTTCTCCTCAACCTTTAAACCCTTTGCTTGATAACATCTCGGATGTTCTTCCTAGACCTTTAAACCCTCAACCACTTCAAAGTCATCCTTCTTTGGATATCACACTTTCTTTGTCACCAATCACTCCTCTTGATCACATAAATGATACTCCATCACCTCCATCTCCACCACAACTTCAACCACCTATCATAGGCCACCCTCTTTACTACAACTACCATGACTACCATGGGTTAACTTGTATATGTTGCTCTTATAATCGAACCCTTTTCTTAACCTTAAGAGATGAGATGAACATCATGTTTGCTCATCTTGAGTATCTTCTCACTACCGTAATCACCTCACACTTTCCACCTCCACCTTGAAATGATTTCAAAAACTTTTCATAAACGTGTCACACTAAATCTTTTTGCTCAAAAAGTCATTCCCTATGAATCATGAATCATTTAGGACTTATGTAGTCTTATCTCTCTCTATCTTATGAAGCATGTTCAGATTGTAGTGTACCTTATGGATTAATGGTCTCTTGGGTCGTATTAGCTCTAACTTTATTTTATGTTGTATGAATGTATTAATTGCATTTTCTATTGTACGAGTTTCTTAATTGTTGAATGAAACTTCCTTTTGGGTGACTTGAATCCAATGTATTGTTTAAAAGATATTTGTCTTGCACTTGTACCTCTAACTTTGTCTTGTTGCAAACAATTTTTGTAAGATCGATCCCTTGGTTCCCCAAATGAGGGGGAGCATACATCAAGGGGGAGTCTTGATATCATTGATTTCTTTCTTCCTACGACTACTCGACGATCATCCTTTTTGGATTCGACAAAAAGGGGGAGAAATAGAACAAAACTCATTGATAATTTTGTAACTTTTAATTTTATACAAAATGAGTTTATATTTTTTCATCATCAAAAAGGGGGAGAGTGTTAATACAAATAATTTCTAAAAACGTTATTTATATTTTTCGACCTCTCAACGTTTTGATAATAACAAAATGTAAAAACGTTTACGATAAAATTAAACGTTTACAAATTATTAATCGTAAAATTCTATTTCTAAGATTAGTAATCACTTAAGGTATGAACAAACAAATCATTAAGCATGATTAGTGATCAAGAAAATATTTTTCTCTTATCCATCACATTTTTATAAAAAAATTTCACAAAATTAAGTATACAAAATATTTTCTAATTAAAAGAAAAGTTTTATTAAAAACTTAAAATTTGAAATTTAAATTTCCACCCCAAAATAGAAGGTTCCATACTAGATACAATCTTGCCCATAAAAGACAAAAAAGATATATCTAGGACCGCTAGGACCGTCCCCATTGACCGTTGGGTTTTCCTGCCTATAAATACTGCTCCATTCCCTGCAGAAAAACAGATCTCTTAGCACAAAATTTTTAGATAACTTTCTCTCTCTAAAAATCTTCTTTTTTTCTCTAAATCTCTTAATCACTAACATTCTTAGATCTTATTTCAAGTGATATAATCTCTTCTTCTCATCTCTTCTTTCTCATTCAAGTGCAAGAGAAGAACATTCGTATTCGCCAAGAAACGAATTGTTATTTAGTGATCTCTCATCTCTTCTTCTAAGTATCAAATCTCTATTGTAATTATCTTGTGTATTTGTGTGATTCGGATTGTGTGTAAATCCGATAGTGTAGATTTAGTGATCGTGTATTGATTGTGAAGTGGTAGATTAGTTCTAGCTAAGATTAGGACTCAACATTTAGCTTAGTGTCAGAAAACAACGTAAGCGACGTGTAAACGATTTTCTCCGCCTAAAGGGAGCTTTTTGACATAGTGAAATCTCGAGTAGGATACTCAGGGAGTGGATTAGGGCGAAGAGGTGCTTCGTAGCCGAACCACTATAAAATCTTGGCGTCTTGGTTTGATTGTTCCTTTTCTTATCTCTTCATATTATTATCATTGTTATTTAGCTTTAGTTTAGATTGTTATATTGTTTGTTCATATTGTAAATTGGTTAAACATACAACTCGAATCTAAATATTTTGAAAGCTAAGTTTTAAAACGTAAAACGAACCTGTAAACTATTCAACCCCCTCCCCTTTTAGTTTTCACAACCTCTACGTGTATCCATACTACACGTTAACCAATATCACCCGAATGCTAGCTCCAAGAACCAACGAACAAGAATACTAGAAGTAATCAGACTCAAACACCTTTCCCCAAGAAGGTGTTTATATGTGT
>BQNB010128441.1:0-10400 GCA_026074375.1 Tanacetum coccineum
TATGTATTATTTTCACCACGCGACCATCAGCGCCACCGAGGTCCACCACAGTCGTCGCCACCATCACCACCAGTCGTCGCCGCTACCACCAGTCGTCGCCGCCACCATTCGTCGCCTTTTCCACCACCACCTGATGTCATCACCACCTAATGTCATCACCATTAGTTGGCGGGTGATGGGTGGTGATGGTGGTGGTGGGTGACGGACGATGGTAGTCATGGTGGGTGGCGGTTGGTGGGGGTGGTGGTGGTGGCGGCGACCATGGGTGGTGGCAGATGGTGGTAGACGGCTGATGAAGGTGGTGACGGCTGGTGGTGATGGGTGATGGCCGTGGTGGAAATAATAGTGGGTTTTAGTTTTAGTTTCGATTTAACACTACAAGAAAATGTTGACGGGCGACGAAATTATCCCAGGCGACATATGTCGCCAGGGAAACACCACTAAATGACAAAAAGCCATATGTCGCCAGGATACTTTGGTTGAAGTTTGACCAAAAAAGTCACCAAAAATCTTTGCGGCAACGTTTCTCGCTCAAATTTCCCGGCGACATGTCGCTAGAGAATAGTTTGACCACAGTTGACTATGTTTAAGATAAGTCATTATAGCTAATGATCTTGAAAGGTGACGTGACCCAAATTTTCCCCGGTGACATGTCGGCAGGGATACTTTGTTGACTTTAATTGACTGAGGTTATTAGTTATTGACTTAGTAGGTGACGTGGCCTAATCTATCCCCGGCGACATGTCGCCGAGGAAAATAAATTGACTTTGGTTTACAATATTTCGTGTGTGATATTATATATTATATATATAATAGTTATTTAAAAAAAAGGCACTCCATTTTCTCGGTTCGGTACGTTTTCTCGGTTCGTTAATTAAATTTTACCGTATATACTTTTTCAGGATGCACATTCATCAAGTAACACATAAACAAACATTCATTTAGTTAAATATTATACATACCACTTGTAGAAACACAAGCGAGGCCTTATACTGATAATCATACGCGAGTTACAATAAAACATACGAATTACATTACAAAGTCGATAAAAGTTCAAACATTAAAGCATACGAATTACATTAGAAAAGCCATAAAAGTTTTAGCAATGAAGCATACGAATTACATTCCAAATAACAAACTACTCCAAACCAAGTTTTCTCATGTCATTGTAAACTTCGTGAAGTAGTGCAGTTGAATTAAGTATGTGTTGTTCCGGATGCATATACATTTCCATTGTTGCCTCGAGTACCTTTATCTTTCTAAGCAAGAGCTTGCAGTTTGAGCACTTTGCATTTATTGAAGGTCCCGGAGAGTAGCTTTGGGGTGTTGAAGGTCCTGAAGAATAGCTTGGAGGTGTTGAAGGTCCTAGAGAATAACTTGGAGTCATTGAAGCTCCAGAAGACGGACTCGTTCCTCTTTTCATAAAAAATTCACATCGCAAATAATCTTCCCGAGGCTGTTAAAGAGTAAAGAAATTAATTTTTAACAACTAACCATATTATTTGTATATTACACAAATAAAAAAACATGTGATTGTTCACCTTTGATCGTGGACATGCATAGTATAGTTTACCACGGGTTTTAAGTTTATACAATTCTCGCAGAACTACATCTCTGGCTCCACAACAACACCGAAAAGCTTCATATGGCACCATCTTCATAATAATAGTGTAATCTGTTGGTGGTTGTAATGGTAAGAGAGTGTGTGGTCTGTTGGTGGTTGTGAGGATAATATCTGCTTTTATGTTAAAAAGATAGTCGGATGCCATGATATGAACCTCACTCGTCTATGCTTCGTGGATGATTTAATGGTGTTTGTGGAAGGTGATAAACGGTCTATTGAAAGAGCTTTGGCTATTTTTGATAACTTTATGATCCATTCTGGATTGAGGATTAGTCTAGGAAGTCCACCGTCTATATGGTTGGGATCAGAGATGATGTGAAAGAAGATATCCTTACCGATTTTCCCTTCGAGTATGGTACATTACCAGTTAGATATTTGGGGCTTCCATTATTGACAAAAAAGATGGGAGCTACTGATTTTGCTCCTTTGATTGAGAAAATAATGCTTCAAGTTAGCACTTGAACAGCTAGGCAATTATCTTTCGCGGGCCCTCTCTAATTGCTTAGCTCAGTTATATTTAGTTTTCGAACTTCTGAATGGCGGCTTTTCATTTACCCAAGTCGTGTATTAGTAAGATTGATAAATTGTGTGCTTCTTTTCTATGGTCAGGACCGGATCTCAAAACGACAAAGGCAAAGGTCTCTTGGAAAGTTGTATGCACTCCAAAAGAAGAAGGAGGATTAGGCCTAAAATCTTTAGAGGATGTAAACAAAGTCTATGTCTTGAAACTTATATTTTGAATTATCTCCTCTAAGAACTCACTATAGGTTGACTGGATAAAGAGGCACTTGATTTGTAATAATTCCTTTTGGGCGCTAAAAGACAATATGACTGCCGGATCTTGGATTTGGAAGAAACTCCTAAAGTACACAGATATGGCTCAATGTTCTATAAGGTAAAGGTAAAGAGTGGTTATTCGATATCTTTCTGGCATGATTCTTGGTGTTCTCTAGGCTGTTTATTCGGCTTATTTGGGAAGTGAGGATTTATAGAGTTAGGGTTTCAGATCAAACAAATCTTGGAGAGGTCATGGAGAGAGATAGGGGGTGGATCCACCGTAATGCTCTTCTCAATCAAGTTGAGCATGAAATCTTGATGTTGAAAGAACAACGTGTACATGGGCAAGAGGATGAGTTTCTGTGATGTTTAAAGGATGATACTTTACGTGAACGGTTTTTATCAAAGGAAACATGGCAATTCCTTCGTGGCTCTTTCCCCGCTTGGGACTGTCATCGAGATATTTGGTTTTCTTTCGCTACTCAAAATTTCACTTTTTTGTCTTGGCTCGCAGCAAAAAATAGGCTTGCCACGGGTGAGAAAATGGAGTGTTGGAATATAAATGTTCAGGTTGGTTGTTCCTTTTGTGTGAAACCGATAGAGACACAGGAACATTTGTTCTTCAATTGTCTATATTCACGGTAAATATGGAAAGCTTTGGTGGGGGGCCTGATGGGTTCTCAATTTACGTGGGAATGGACAAGCATTTTGAACCAAATATCTCAGGATGCAAGGATCGATATGAGCCTTTTCATTGTGAGGTATGTATTCCAAGCTACCATACACTCTTTATGGATAGAGAGGAATAGAAGACGAGATGGAGAAAAAATAATCCTTAATACAATTTTGGTGAGAAAGATCGACGTTATGGTGCAAAATAGGTTAAGCACGATGCGGTTGAATGGTGTTAAGAATCTCGAAGACGGCATTCATATTTGGTTTGACACAAGAAGATTATTGTGAGATTTTAAGTTGGTTTGTTTTTTGTTTAAGATCAAATATGTTTGAATCTCGTCTGTAAACATTTTATTTTTCTTTGAATAAATTTTAACAATTGATTCAAAAAAAATATGTTGGAGAGTTTCTTAAACACTTTGTTAATGAATGACAAATCTAAAGACACCACTAGAGCAAGACAAGACTTGAAAAATATGGGCATTCGAAGTGAGCTGTGGCTCGGCCAAAACAAAAGCAGGAAGTGCTCGAAGCCTCAGGCTAAATATTCCTTCACATCAGAGAACAGAAAAAGTTTTGTCAGTTCATCAAAGGAGTTAAACTACCAGATGGGTTCGGATCCAACTTCAAGCACAAAGTGAAAGATAATGATAGCAATATAAGGGGCCTTAAGTCTCATGACTGTCATATAATGATGCAACGTTTACTTCCTTACGGACTTCAGCAATACTTGCCCACAGACGTTGCAACACCAATGATCGAGCTTTGTTCATTCTTTAAGCAAATCTGCTCTCGAACTTTGATGGTGGCTGACATGGTGAAAGCTTAGAGCCAGGTGGTCGATATTATGTGCAATCTCGAGCTCATATATCCTCCTGCTTTCTTTGACGTTATGATTTACTTGGTTATCCATTTACCTCAACAGGCTCTTGAAGGCGGGCCTATCCCCAACTGGTGGATGTATCCATTTAAAAGATACATGAAGAAGCTAAAAAATTATGTACGAAATAAAGCTACGCTGAAAGGTTCAATAGCGGAGGGTTATGTTGCAGAAGAAGCATTGACTTTTAGTTCTCATTATTTTCAGGATGTTACGATGAAATTTAATCGTCCCGACCGTAATGTGGACTGACCTCTCCCAACATGTCAGTTTCATGTGTTCTGATCAATATGTAAATTAATTGGTAAACGATCGGTTATTCGGTTTGATCACCAAGAATTAAAGAAAGTGATATGGTATGTACTTCATAATAGTCCTGAAATCGACACGTACCGGGCCAAGTTCAAGAGGTATGCGTTTTGATTTTGAAACTTCTTTTTCCTAAGTTATATTTTCGATGACTTATTCTAATACCATGAACAATTTTCAGTGACTTTCCTACCCAAGACATGAAAGAAGAATTCCTCGGCTGGTTTGGGTTGCAGGTAAACTTAGACTTATTGTGTGTATTTCACTATAAAAATAACGATAACATATTACTCATCTCTATCTAATCCTATCTTTTTCGTAGATCCATCAACGTTACATAGACAAAGACCCAGGTGTTAGTGCAAGCGGCGAGTTATACACTTTAACTTGTGGAACAACATCGACTCCAATCTCAGTCAACTCTTGCGTAGTCAACGGTGCGAGGTTTGTCGTACACAACCGCGATAAACGTCGCACAACTCAAAACAGCGGCATTTATTCGCCTGGTGAGAAGGACAGAGAAATGTATTAAAGTCAGCTTGAAGAAATTCTTGACTTTTCGTATATGTCGTTCAAAGTTGTTTTGTTCCGAGTTAAGTGGTTTGACACTAGCAACGAAGGACGTAAAATCAAACGTTTTGTCATTAGAAACAACATAATACAAATCTGGGCACATAAAGAGTCGTTTAAAGATTTTCAATACATCCTCGCAACACAAGTCAAACAAGTCTTCTACCTTGAAAATATGGCCAGACGACCACCCAATTGGAAGGTCTTCGAAGATGTAAATCATAAAAAGTTTTCGAACAACGGTGTCATCGTGGTAGAGAACGATCATGATGTTATACATTTCAACAACTCGTCTGATCTCGCACTTTCTACTAGTTTGAATGATTTGGATTTTGCGACCTTGAATATAGATGGTCAATCAATGGATGTTTACGTACCGCCAGATATCATTCAAGTTGATGAAGACGGTGATTTTATTGATGATGAAGACATCGTTCCTCAAGATTTAGCAGACTCTGATGATGAAGTCCTCTCCAATGTGTCACACCCCCAAAATTCAGGACAACGCAGCGGAATAATAACATTGGGGTGCGACTTCAGGGCACAAAACACAAGTCACGAAAACGACCTCAAAAGAGACGTTTTATAAAATGTCACATTCAATTTAGTAAAAATGTCAGAGTTACACAGGTTCCATTTATAATGTATTAGAAAACATTGTCAAAACGTTTGTCAAATAGTACTCAAGTTATTAAGCCTTCAAAAATATATATATCCGCGCGACTCGAATGCTCCCAATGCTCCACTAGCAAAATAGTAACCTGAAAATACATGCTAAAACGTCAACAATAATGTTGGTGAATTCATAGGTTTAAGTAAAAAGCAGTATTGAAATAATTTAAGAAATATTTCAGAAGAAAAGTAGCGTTACAACATTTAAAAGTGTTATTTCCGAAATCCAAGTAGTGATTCAGTAAATCAAGAAGTATTTAAAAGTGGACCACAAGATCGAAGTAAATGGTGGACTAAGTACGTATTCCGAAGTCCAAAACAAGTAAGGTAGACAAGGGAAACACATTCACCAAGTCTAAATATATAACAGGTATTATTGCACTAAGCTCATGACACCGAAGCCTTAACTAGATTTTTGCCCCAATCGTAATATAGGATGCTTGCCAACACCCGGACACCTCTCAATGTTAAATGCACCTTGATCAAACTAGTGACCCAAGGAAAGGTGGGGATTGTCAGTCCCGATAGATCTATCCACAACACTCGCGCTTACTACAATAGCAATTAACGGTTCATGATAAGTAGGGACTTCACGGCAATAAGGTAACTTAGGCATTAATAATCAGGCAGTAATCTGGATAGCATACACTTTGAAAAACACTTGTGTCCAATAGTAAAACAAGCAATGTAATTCACCCCGTAGATTTTGTAAAACAATTGTAGAAAAAGGGGGCTATGAACTCACAAAGTATTGAAAGGTAATTGTACTGTAGTAAAATATACAAGTTTGTAAACGAGCATGTATTCCCCTCGCGGGTTTATAAAACATTGAAAAGATTGAAATGCGAGACTATGAACTCACCTTGATCAACGATCACGATCAAATAAACCGAATACAAACGAAGCAGCAACGATCTCGATCACGACCTATAATTATGTCGCTCGATTACAATACGTACAAAATACGAGCAACGATGCGTACATCGTTACGACGAAAACATATATATATTTATATATGCATACATACTTATATGTGATGAGAAATCCACTTGCGCGTTCTAAACCTTAACACTTAGTATATTTTATATATACTATTTCCATCCAATCATATACTATTTTATTTTATTGAAATCTTTCTATTTTCGGTAAGTTTCTATTTTTAGAAAGTTACTATTTTCGGAATGTTACTCTTTTTAGTAAATCTCGACACAGTATTATATTTATAAAATATTTATTCACCCTGTCGAACCTTCGACGTCTAATATGTTGTTAACTTATAATAACGATGTTACATTTCGAATATTACGAAAAGTTTATACTTTCCATTTTTTTAGAATCGACCAACGGCCTCAAAAGTAATTACTTACGATAATATATTATTCGATATTATTTTATAAATCGAAATCACCTTCATAGTTCGTTAACGTTTACTAATGTCCTTGTTGACTTTTACGTTTGACTTTTTAATAAAATACATTTATTTTCTAAGTCTGACCCGACCAAAACGACCCACTAAATCACCTTTTCACGACTCGGGTTCTAAAGCAAATTTATGCGAAACGATATTCCGAACAACTTTTTAGTTTTAGCCGAGACCTGAAACTCGACAGAAAATGACCAAAATGCCCTTACGAGAATCTGCTGAAACTATATATATTTTTATAAAAATACAGAAGTTTGACTTTCAATTTTGACCCGTTATATCTCATTTTCACGACTTTGACCAAAAAGAGATTTTATGTAAAACGTCATTCCGAACAACTTTCGTGTTTCGCCGGAAGGCCGAAACGGACTCGAAAGTGCTCAAAACGCTAAACTAATAAATCTGTCAGCTTTTAATATTTATTAAAAGTGACTTATTTTCTACTAAAGTGTATATATCGATCTAGCTCCAGTTTCTTCGTTATTGGGAGTTAGAAGTCCCATTTTATATCAAAACGTCCGTCTAGAAAAGCTTTATTATATTTCATAAACAAAAATTAAACTTTTCAAAATCTCGAACCCCGAATAACCTGTTCCGTTTTCTGGTCTAATTAACCCGTTACAAAATGCGTTAAAACCCATTTTCGACCCAAAAACTCACCAAAAATATATCCAATATACCTTATAACTTCGTATAAATCCAACCTTAACATCAATATCATATTATTTCCCTACGCCGCAAGTTTCAATCGATTTCACCACACATATACATATTTACGTAAATCAAATCAAATAATGAAATAATCGAAATAGACAAAAAAAAGGCTCACAAAGCTATACGGAGCAAAGTCGGAAAATAAAAGAGTTTGTCTCGTCCCTCTCGAGTCTTAGCCGCGGCTCACACCCAAACAAACCAAACCAAACCCAAATTTCTTAACAAAATGCTAGCTTTCTTCTTGTATATAACCCTTGCAAACTCTTAAGTAAACCTTCAAGACACCTTTAGAATGTCTTGAATATGATGTGTGATTACTTGGATATGTGGTAAAATAATTTTTATGAATTGTGTATTGTTATTGTGGTTGTGCCGTGGTTGAGTAAGAGAAAAAGAGAGATGAAGTTGATTTTTTTTTGATAATAAAATGAGTGTGCATGGTATCTTCAAGTATGCGTGAGTATATATTACATGTAGTTAGTCAAGGATACTATTATCAAGTCAAGACTTAGAAGACATAAGGAGGGGGCGGTTGGACAAGGAGAGAAACATGGAAACATGTTGGAAGGGTGTTAGCATTTTAGATCAAGTATAGAATAGCTAGGAGGTCTAAAAAAATATGGTGTCCTATGGTCCTTGAGGTTGACGTGATTTAGGGAAAAAAAAGAAGCTATATTTTGTGTTAATATCTAGTCATTACTTGAAGTTATATAATGTGTAGTCTAAATATAATGTGTATACTTGAAATGTATATGATTTTTTTTAGCTTGGTTCCTTTATGTGTACATTGACTAATGTGATGAACATAGGTGAAGTTTTATAAAAATTTGAGCATTGGATATAAACATAGGTATTTGTTGAAGCGTAGATTAATTTTGGTGGTTCTGAGAATGCCTGAACTTAATTTATCGTGAAACGTAAACACTTTACGTAACCGATAAAAATAAATATAAAAGTTAATTATTACTTTCGAAATAAAAATATATTGCTTGCTTGACGAAAATTTTAATTCGTTTGGTGTCCGTTTACGCTAATTGATAATTTATAGCTTATGCGATTTAACTTACACTTAAAATTAAAAGTGAACGCGTACGAGAAAAATAATAATTAGTGAAATAAATGACGTCATAAGATGACCAAAAATTACGAAATGTTACAATAAAATTGACTTCGAATGGTCAAACATGGTATTTTTTATGTACTTGTAGGAATGAATCGACCAGACACCCAAACAAGTGTCAACAACATTGTGATATCAAAACACAAACAAGATACATAAACGCTAACATATATTCACTAACATCATTGTGATAACTAGGGATGGCAAAAGCACCCGAAACCGATGGGGAAAACCGAAACCCGAACCGGTTGGGTCGGGTTCGGGGACGGGTTGGCGGGTTTGGATACGGGTTCGGGTAGAAATATTCTTTTTTTCTCGGGTACGGGTTCTGGTAATACCCGCCCCGTTTACCCGTATCCGTACCCGTACCCGTTTACCCGAATCCGTACCCGTATCCGTACCTGCTTTTATTGCCATTTATATATAAGGCCAATTTGGCTCCTAGCCTTGTACAAAATATTTAACTACTCGTATTCTAAAAGTTCTTGGTAATTACAAACAATTAGTCACGCCTGACTCTTCAATTTCTCGTATCAGTTCTTTCATCTTCGGAGTGTATGTCTTAAGGTTCATCTTTTATCTTTTTATTTTATCTTTAATGCATTAATTGTTTGTTTATTTAATCATTTAATTATCCATTGAACTTGTATACATAATTATTTAACTTGAAATCATTACAATAGTAATGAGAGTGTAACTGTGTATTAATCATTTTCGCACTACATACTTAGGCATATTTTTTACACTGTCCATGAACGAAATCATATTTTTCTTACATTGTTCATGTCCAACGAATATTCAATTGCGGATAACCGAAACCCGCGGGTAAACCCGAAAAACCGATGGATAATACTAACCAGGTATCCATCGAGTATTAGGGCGGATACGGGTTTGGAAATTATAAATGGGTGCGGGTACGGGTTCACTAAAACCCGACCCAAACCCGACCCGTTGCCATCCCTAGTGATAACGCATATTCAAATAATTTGACTTCGCATGGTCAAACAGGGTATTTTATGTACTTGTGGGAATGAATCGACCAGACACACAAACAAGTGTCAACAATGTTGTGAAATCAAAACACAAACAATATACATAAACGCTAACATATATTCACTAACGGGATAAACTTTGTACAGTTATTGCACACTACCAAAATATAATTTGGGGCATGACCCAAACTCAACCATCATCACCATCTACCTAAAAGATAGTTGCCCAACCTAATCATCATCCATTCATCCCTATCGACATAAAAAACAAAAAAAGATAAGTCAAATAACCATAAGCTGATCAATAGAACATAAGAATTGTAAGGAAATCTATCTTTTTATGCACTTAGATGTGCACTTCCACTATTGTCTTACTTAGCTCCAACATCCTAAGCACTTTTGTTTTGGACAACTGCTTGAGATACTCGGCACATTAGACTGCTAATGGACCTCTAAGCAGATTCAGCTCGGATGACAATTGTGGTATCTCCTATATCATAACACGGGGTCGATTCTTGGATTTGGCTAGTTTCTAGAGAGAGAATATCTAGAGAGAGAAAGTGATTTCTTATGAAAGTAAAATAATGACTAGCTTGCCTCTTCCAAAGTTGGAAGAGGCTATATATAGTACTTACAATATACCG
>BQNB010128442.1:0-15079 GCA_026074375.1 Tanacetum coccineum
AGAGCTTAGAAAGAAATTTGAAAAAGCTGAAAAAAAGAGATGATTTGAAACTTACCTTAGAAAAGTTTGAAAATTCATCTAAGAATCTAAGTAAACTGTTAGAGATTCAAGTAAGTGATAAGTTTAAGACTGATGTAGGGTTTGATAGTCAAGTATTTGATAGTCAAGTGTTTGACAGTAAGGTGAATGATAAACACAAATCAGGTAAAGGGTATCATGCCGTTCCACCTCCCTATACCGGGAACTTCATGCCCCCTAAACCTAATTTGGTACTTGCTGATGGAGAAGAATATGTTTTTAGTACGTCAATAACTAGTGTACCTTCAATTGCAACTAGTGAAGCTAAGACTAGTGAGTCAAAACCTAAGTCTGTTAGTGAACCACTCATTTAAGATTGGATATCTAACAGTGAGGATGAAAATGAAACACAATCTAAGTCTAAACAGAGAAAACCTAGTTTTGCTAAGGTAGAATTTGTTAAATCTAATGAGCATGTGAAATCACCTAAGAAGTCTGTTAAAAAGGTTGAGAATAAGGAGCAAGCTAAATACCCTAAGAAAAACAGTCAAAGTCCCACAGGTAATAAGAGAAACTGGAATAACTTGATGACTCAGAAATTAGGAAGTAATTTTAAATTTAAAAATAAAGCTTGCTATGTATGTGGCAGTTTTAATCATTTGATCAAAGATTATGATTTCTATAAAAAGAAATTGGAGGAAAAATCTGTATGGAACAATGCTATAAGGGTGAATCACCAAAATTCTCAAAGAATGTCTCACCTACATCCAAAAGGAAATTTTGTTCCAAAAACAGTCTTAATGAAATCTGGCCTTAAAACACTTAATACTGCTAGGTAAAACTCTTCAAGAGCAGCAGTATCTGTTAATACTGCCAGACCAACTAATATTGCTTTCCCAAAACCAACTATGAAATGTGCAAGACAAGCATCAAATGTTTTTATTAGAGCACATTCACATGTTAGAAGGCCCTTTAACAAGTTTGCAACAATTAAGAACAGTAATTTTAATGAAAAAGTTAATAATGTTAAGGGAAATGTTACTACTATTGGGACAAAAGAAGTAGTAATTGAAATTAAGGGATATGAGGCTAATGCTGTTAAGGCCTCAGCATGTTAGGTTTGGAGACCAAAGCAAAAAGTTTTAGACCATGTCTCCAGACACAATGGTGCATCAATGAACTTTAAAAGATTTGACTATATTGATGTACAAGGCAGTTCCAAGTCAGTGATAGCTTGGGTCCTTAATAAAAACTATTTTTCTTACCATTATGTGCAGGGAAATCCACAGTAAGATATAAAGGATAGAGGAGTGATTGACAGTGGATGCTCTAGGCACATGACAGGAAACAGATCCTATCTTACAGATTATGAAGAAATTAATGAAGGATTTGTTGCCTTTGGAGGTAGTACCAAAGGAGGGAAAATTACTGGGAAAGGTAAAATAAGAACTGGTAAATTGGATATTGAAGATGTGTATTTTTTAAAAGAACTAAAGTTTAATCTCTTTAGTGTCTCACAAATGTGTGACAAGAAGAATAGTGTTGTTTTCACTGATACTGAATGTGTTGTTCTGTCTCCAGACTTTAAGTTAACTGATGAAAGGCATGTTTTGCTTAAAGTTCCTAGAAAGGCAAACATGTATAGTATTGATTTAAAGAGTGTTGTTCCTCAAGGAGGTCTCACTTATCTCTTTGCAAAAGCCACAACTGATGAATCTAATCTTTAGCATAGGAGACTTGAACATGTAAATTTCAAAACTATAAATAAACTAGTTAAGGGGAATCTTGTAAGAGGTTTACCTTTAAAGCTTTTTGATTTGAAATAAATCAAACGTTGTTGTTGCTTGTCCAGAATGGAGAGCAACACAAAGCTCTTTGTAAGTACCAAAATTGTTCAGTTCAATCAGCCAACCTACAAATGTTGCACATGGATTTATTTGGCCCAACATTTGTGAAGAGTTTAATGAAAAAGATGTACTGCCTAGTTGTCACAGATGACTATAGTAGGTTTAGTTGGGTTTTCTTTTTAGCCACTAAGGATGAAACTAGTGAAATCCTTAAAACATTTATTATAGGCATAGAAAATCTAATAGACCTTAAGGTAAAAGTGATTAGATGTGACAATGGAACTGAATTCAAGAATAAGGTTATAAACCAGTTCTGTGAAATGAAGGGTATTAAGAGGGAATTTAGTGTTGCTAGGACTCCACAACAAAATGGAGTAGCAGAAAGGAAACATAGGACACTAATAGAGGCTGCTAGGAATATGCTAGCTAATTCAAAATTACCAACAACTTTCTAAACTGAAGCAGCTAATACTGCTTGTTATGTCCAAAATAGGGTGTTAGTTATCAAGCCTCACAACAAGACCCCTTATGAACTTTTTCTAGGTAGAAAACCTACCTTAAGCTTTATGAGACCATTTAGGTGTCCTGTTACAATCCTTAATACCATAGATCACCTAGGCAAGTTTGATGGAAAGGCTGGTGAAGAGTTCTTTGTAGGATACTCTACCAATAGCAAAGCATTCAGAGTATTTAATAGTAGAACTAGGATAGTAGAAAAGAACCTGCATGTCAAGTTTAGTGAGGAAACTCCTAATATTGCAGGAAGTGGACCTAAATGGCTTTTTGATATAGATACACTAACAAAATCTATGAACTATGAGCCAGTTGTTACAGGGAATCAATCTAATGGTAGTCCAGGTACAAAGGCATGTGATGATGCAGGTAAAGCTAGAGTAGAGATAGTACCTGGCAAAGATTACATACTACTACCATTATAGACTTAAAATTCACCATTCTCTTCTAGTTCAAAAGATTCTTCTGATGCTGGATTCAAACCATCAGGGGATGAGGAAAAGAAGGATGATAAACATACAGAGAATGAAGATAGTAAGGTGCCAAATGCAGAGGAGCCAAGAGTTAATCAAGAGCAGGATGCAAATGTCAATAGCACTAACACAATTAATACTATTAGTCTAACTATTAATGCTACTGGTATAGAAGATAATGCTGTTGATAAGAGTCTATGGATGTGCTCATGATCCAAATATGCCTGATTTAGAAGAAATTATCTATACATATGATGATGAATGTGCAGAGGCTGACATGACTAATTTGGATACAAATATTCCTGTCAGTCCTATTCCAACTACCAAGATTCACAAGGATCATCCAGTTGAACAAATCATTGGAGATTTACATTCAGCACCTCAAACCAGAAGGATGACAAATAATGTGACTAATCATGGTATGTTTAGTTGAGTGCAACAGAGAATCAACCACAAATATTTTCAAAATTGTCTATTTTCTTGTTTTCTATCATAAGTAGAACCTAAGAAGATGATTCAAGCTTTGACAGATCCAAGCTAGAAAGAAGAAATGCAGGATGAGCTTCTATAGTTTAAATTACAGAAGGTTTGGACCTTGGTTGACTTACCATATGGCAAGAGGGCCATTAGAACAAAATGGGTCTACAAGAATAAGAAAGATGAGAGAGGTATTGTGATTAGAAACAAGGCAAGGCTGGTTGCATAAGGCTACACTCAAGAAGAGGGAATAAATTATGATGAGGTTTTTGCTCCAGTTGCTAGGATTGAAGAAATTAGGCTGTTCTTAGCCTATGCTTCATTCAAAGACTTTGTTGTGTACCAGATAGATGTGAAAAGTGCATTTCTGTATGGCAAGATTGAAGAGGAAGTTTATGTCTGTCAACCTCCAGGGTTTGAAGATCCATAATTCCCTGACAGAGTTTATAAGGTAGAAAAGGCATTATATGGTCTACATCAAGCTCTTAGAGCTTGGTATGAGACTTTATCTACCTATTTATTGGATAATGGATTTCATAAAGGTCAGATAGATAAGACTTTATTTATTAAAAGAGTCAAAGGTGATATTCTACTAGTTCAAGTATATGTTAATGATATCATTTTTGGGTCTATAAGGAAGGAGATGTGCACTGAGTTTGAAAAGATGATGCATAAGAAGTTCCAGATAAGTTCTATGGGAGAGCTCACTTTCTTCTTAGGACTGCAAGTGACACAGAAAGATGATGTGATTTTCATCAGTCAAGACAAGTATGTAGATGAAATCTTAAACAAGTTTGGTTTTTCAACTATGAAGACAACAAGTACACCAATGGAGACTTCAAAGCCATTGCTCAAGGATGCAGAAGCTAAAGATGTTGATGTTCACTTATATAGATCAATGATTGGATCATTGATGTATCTAACAACTTCTAGACCTGATATAATGTTTGTTGTATGTGCTTGTGCAAGATTTCAAGTCACACCTAAAGTTTCACATCTTTATGCTGTGAAAAGAATCTTTAGATACTTGAAAGGTCAACCTTAATTAGGCCTTTGGTATCCTAAGGAATCACCATTTGACTTGGAAGCTTATACTAACAGTTGTTATACTGGAGCAAGTTTAGATAGGAAATCCACAACAGGAGGTTGTCAATTTCTTGGAAGTAGATTAATTTCATAGCAATGCAAGAAGCAAACTATAGTTGCCAACTCTACTACTAAAGCAGAGTATGTAGCTGAATCTAGTTGCTGTGGACATGTGTTATGGATCCAAAATCAATTGCTTGATTATGGATACAACTTCATGAATACCAAGATTTTCATTGACAATGAAACCATAATTTGCATTGTTAAAATCTAGTGTTTCACTCAAAGACTAAGCTCATTAAGATTAGACATCGCTTCATAAGAGATTCATATGAGATGAGATTAATTCAAGTAATCAAGATTTACACTGATCATAATGTTGCAGATTTACTCACAAAGGCTTTTGATGTTGGCAAATTTCAATATCTGATTGCAAGTATTGGAATGCTTAACCTCTAAAGTATTAATTGAGGGGAGGTTAAGTGTGTTAATATGCAGTAGATTATGTATAAATGATGCTTGAAATGGAATGGAACAACAAGTAATGATCAAAAATATAAGTTAGTATTGTTGAGCTAACTTACTACTGGTAAGTATACTTAGTGCTGCTGTTATAATTAATACTATGAGAATTGAGAGAAAGCAAAAACAAAAAGAGAGAAAAAGTGAGCTCAAAAGAATTGAGAGAAAATAAAAACAGACAGAGAGTATTGTAAGCAAAAAGAATTAAGAGATGTTGTGAGTTCAAAAATAGAAAGAGAGATATGTGAAACAAAAACAGACAGAGTGATTTAGTGAAAAAAAGAATTGAGAGATAAAGTGCGAATAAAAACAGAAAGAGAGCTTGTGAGAATCAAAATTAATGATGGAAATGCTTTTTGGAATGAAATTGAGGTTTATACTGGTAACTCAAAAGTTAATGCTGCTAGGCAAAAATTAGTACTGCTGGGCATTACTTAGTGCTGTTGGGCGAAAGTTAGTACTGCTAGGCAAAAGTTAGTTGGGCCAGGCTACTTACTACTGCCAGATTACCGTTGGAGTTACAACTGCTGAGAGTATTCTTGGAGTATAAAACAAAAACTTCGCGTATAGGTTTACTTTATTACCTATTTAAGCGCATACAACACACCATATTCGTTATTAATCATTTAAATACTCTCAATCACAAACCCAAACTCAATTTCATCACCGAATTCAACAAATTATCACTCATGGAGGCTCTCAAATTTGTTGATTCACATAACATGATTGCCTACTTGGAAAAATCCATAGAGATTGTTGATTTTGATGAGATTGTTGACTTTTTGAATGCTAATCCTATCAGATATGCCTTAACTGTAAGTCCCACTATCTATGTGTCTTATATTGAGTAGTTTTGGTCTACTGCAAAGATCAAAACAGTCAATAATGAAAGACAAATGCGTGCGAAAGTTGATGGCAAGACTATAGTAACATCAAAATCATCTGTGAGGAGAGATCTTCAATTTAATGACGAGGATGGTATTGCTTGTCTAACAAATACTAAAATTTTTGAAAACCTTCAATTGATGGGGTATGAGAATCTTTCTGATAGACTTACTTTTTATAAATCTTATTTTTCCCCTCAATGGAAGTATCTTATTTTTCATTCATACGTTTCCATTAAGACTTTGTATAACATTTTACTATTATTAATCAACACAACTTTGTTGTTCAATCTTTTTAGTATCTTATAGATGTGTGACAAAAGAACTATGTCCTTTTTATTGACACTGAATGTCTTGTCTTATCTCCTAATTTTAAGTTGCCTGATGAAAATCAGATACTTCTTAAAATTCCTAGAAAGGACAATATGTACAGTTTTGATATGAAGAACATTGTTCCTAAAGAGAGCTTGACTTGTCTTGTTGCAAAAAGCTACATTTAGATGAAATCAATGCTCTGCCATTAGGAGGTTGGTTCATAATAATTTTTAAATAACATAAATAAGCTTGTCATAGGAAATCTTGTAAGTGGATTTGCCTACAACACCATTTTGAAAATGAACCAAACCTGTCTTGCATTGTCTTTAAGGGGAAGCAATCACAGTGCTTCTTCGTAAGTCTAGTTCTGAATCCCATTACTAAGCCTTTGTTTATGCTACATATGGATTTGTTTGGTCCAACCTTTGTGAGTAGTTTAATGCATAAGAAGTATTTCTTAGTAGTCACTGATGATTATAGTAGGTTTACATGGGTTTTCTTTTTAACAACTAAGGATGAAACCAGTGAGATTCTTAAGAGCTTTATCAAAGAAATAGAAAACCTAGTGGATAAGAAAGTAAAAATAATTAGAAGTAATAATGGAATAGAGTTTAAGAACAAAGTTATGGATGAATTTTGCAGAGAAAAAGATATTAATGAGAGAATCAATTAATTATTTATCTTTATCTCTTCATCTTTATCTCTTTTTGACCAAATATTTATTTTCTTCTACATCTTGTATAATCCCATAATGACGACTTTAGTCCTTTTGTTTCCATCTTGTTTCATTCGTGTTTTGTCTTATCAACTCAAATATAATTCCTAACAATCTTCTCCTAGTTGATAATGACAAAACCAAAAGTACGAACTTCCCCTGAAGTTAATATACGAATGAAAACTTCCCCTTAAGCTACCAAGGATCTACAAGTTGCAAATCATCAAATCTTATTGTTCAACTATCTTATTATTAAGCTACCAAAGGATCTACTAGCAGTGGTAACATTTTACTATTATTAATCAACACAACCCCAAATACTATTTGATCAGAATAGATAGGTTACTTTAACTAGTAACAGGGATTCACAATCCTTGAGGCGCATCTATTTGACGTCCCACAGAACTATATACTATCTAAAACTAAATGTATACACTTACACGTTTACTTTTTGTTGACTCTTCGTTGAGAACACACACTTTTTTTGATGATTAAAACAATATGCATGGACCTCCTTTTATAGTTTAATTTTTCTAAATTGATTTTTAATGGTATGTTAAGAAACTTAGATCCTAATTCTAAAAAGTTTTTAATGTATCCAAGGTTTTTACAACTGTTTTTGAACAATCAAATTGAAAATCTTACACCAACTTTTAATGATGAATATGTTGCACCTTCTCATGCTAAAAAGGTTTTTGCAAACATGAGAAGGGAAGGAAAAGGTTTTTCAGGGACAATCACACCCTTGTTTCAATCTATGCTGAATCACAAGCAGTGGAGGGTGAAGGTTCAGGATAACCCTCTGAACCCCAACACACACCTACTACTGCTTCACCATCTCATATTAAACCAATCCCTACTGTTGTATCATCATCACAACCTAAAAAGACCCATAAACGTAGGAAAACTAAAAGAAAGGTCACTGAGATCCCTTAGTCCAGTGAGCCTACTAACCTTGTAGCAGATGAGATTGTCCATGAGGAGAGGGGAGACAGTGTGGAAAGGGCTGCCACTACTGCTGCTAGCTTAGATGTAGAGCATGACAGTGGTAACATCCTTAGGACCCAATCTATGCCAACACTTAATGACCCTATTCCTCAGGGAACTAGTTCAGGTAGTGGTCCCAGGTGCCAAGATACCATATTGGGGGACATACCTGCTCAAACTAGGTTTAAGAGGTTGTCTAAACAGTCCAATGATCCACCTCTCTCAAGAGTTAACACACTTAGAAGTGGGGCGGACAAAATGCAACTACAAGAATTGATGGAAATGTGTACAAAATTGTCTGATAGGGTTCTTGACTTGGAAGATGTAAAGAATACTCAAGCTTTGGAAATTCAAAAGTTGAAGAAAAGAGTCAAGAAGTTAGAAAAGAAGAAAAAGTCAAGAACTTCATAACTCAAGAGGAGATTATTCAAGGTTAGGATAGAGTCCTCTATTAAAAAGAGTTTGGGTGATCAGGAGGATGCATCCAAATAGGGGAGGAATGAATTTGACCAAGATGAAGGAACTTCATTTATTCAAGAGGATGTAGAGACTCAGGGGAGGTATGGTCATAATTTTAATATTACTACTGCCAGTGCACCAATTACTACTGCTGGTGTATCTGTTAGTACTGCTGAACCAAGTACTCCTCTAACACAACAATTCTTACTAAAGATGAAGATCTTATAATTGCTCAAACTCTTATGAAAATGAGAAGTGAGAAATCAAAAGAAAAATCAAAGGAAAAAGCCGTATCCAGTAAAGCTGCTACAAGACCAACAAGAGGAGTGGTTATGAGAGAAGTTAGTGAGACTGCATCAAGACCAATAGTACCACCTTAACAACAAATTGATCCAAAAGATAAAGGAAAAGGCATCATGCAAGATCTTGAGAAACCTGTGAAAGTGAAAGGCAAAGATCAAATTGTAGCTGATGAAGAAGTTGCTAGAAGATTGGAAGCTAAGATACAAGCTAAATTAGAAGAAGAGGAAAGGCTGGCAAGACCAAGAGAAGAAGAGGCTAACTTAATTTCATGGGATAATACTCAAGCTATGATGGAGGCAGATTATGAGTTAGCACACAGACTACAGGCAAAAAAATAGGGAGAGTTGACCATTGAAGAAAGATCAAAACTGTTTATAGAACTAATGGAAAAAAGGAAGAGACATTTTGAAAAACTTAGAGCAGAAGAGCAAAGAAGAAAACCACCAACCAAAGCTCAAAGGAGGAATCAAATGTCCACCTATCTGGAAAATATGGCTCGATACAAACACATTCAGTTGAAGAACAAAAGTTTTGAAGAGATTCAGTTAACAACACTATGAAGTGGATAGATTCATTTGTTCCTATGGATTCAGAGGTGGTGGAAGGAAGTGGAAAGAAAGCTGAAAGAAGTGGAAAAGAAGCAGTTAGTAAGAAAAGAGCAGGTGAAAAGCCTAGTGAAGAAAGTGTCAAAAGACAGAAGCTAGAGGATGTTGCTGAGAAGGCAGAGCTTAAAGCTTGTTTGGAGATAGTTCCAAGAGATGATGAAGTTGTCAATGTTGAATCTTTGGCTACAAAGTATCCTATAGTTGACTGGAAGACACACATTCTAGCAGAAGACAAGATGTATTATCAAATCATCAGAGCTGATGGAAGTGATAAGTATTACAAGATATTCACTACAATGCTTGATGATTTTGATAGACAAGATGTGTTAGATCTTTATAAGTTGGTAAAGGAAATATTTGAAACAGAAAGCCCAGAAGGATATGACAGATTACTTTGGGGAGATATTATTACTTTATTTGAGCCAGTGAGGAAGATGAAATCTAGAAAGCTCAACATGACTACACATTGATAAGCTGGAGGTTATATGACTCATATGGAGTTTATTTACTATTGATGGATACTGGAATTGCTATTCACATGCTGATAGAAAAGAAATATCCACTTACACAAGAAATGCTATCAAGAATGTTAAATAGGAGACTAGAAGTTGATCATGAATGTGAAATGGCATATGAGCTTTATAGATTTACAAGATCACAGCTTAAGAAATAGAAGAGTGTATGAATACATCCTCCAAATGAAGAAAAAGCTTTTAATCAAGAAACTTGAAGATTCAGAAGGTGAACATCAAGTTTAGGGGAGGATTGTTAGGATTAAAAGGTTTCTAAGTGTTGTTGAAGTTAATGCTGCTAGTTATGAAGTTACTGCTGCTAGTTATAGTTTCTACTGCTGATGAAGACTGCAGGAAATATTCTAAGTCATTACTATTGCTGGTTGTAAAGTTACTACTGCTAGTATTAGTTACTACTGCTAGAAGAGTTTCTTCTGTTAGTTAGTACTGTTAGTGTATATGTTAGTACTGCTTATGTGATAAGAATGAGATATTTTAGGAAAAGATATGTATGATTAGAAAATTCATTGTAAGCTCATTAGGGTTCCTTGGTGTATAAAAGGAGACCCTAGGGCATGTAGTTGATCATCTCATCTCATTCTACACAGTCATATATAGCTTCAAGGTTTTGTATAACGCTAACACAATCAATGGTGTTCGTATTAATATATTGAGGCTGAAAGTTTAGCATTATACAATCTTGTTCATTACTGTTTCATTGCTTATTCTTCTTAGTATCATAGACTAGATTCCGCATAGTCTTTAATATATTCAATCAAAGTTTCTACTATAGTTGTCTTGGATTTATTCAATACAACTAAGCCTTTACAAGCTAAACAAGATCTATTGAAGTGGGATCAACAAAGAGAATGTTTGTAAAGGAGTAAATGCATCTTTTGAAATCAATGTGAAACATATTTAAGAGCACTAGCAAGGTACCCGAACGTTGCAGCAGCGGGAACCCTGTGATTGAAGTTCAAGCGCCCACAAAATAATAATGACAAACTGATTAATCAAAGAAAAATAAGAAAAATGATCTCAGTTCGACCCGATTCACCCGTTTTTATCGGTTTCGATGAGTCCTCTCTGTTTCGTTTTCGAACGGATTTTATTGGCTTCCTGAACCAGTTTCTGATTGAACCCGTGGGTCTAGTTTTCAAAACCATATGTACCATCAACTTGTAAACATATAATTTGTATAAAGTTTTGTGTGTTTTATTAGTGTGTACAACATGTATAATAACATGTATTTCTTATTTTAGGGGTGTTTTGAAAATAACATTAATTAGTATGTTTAATTAGTTTATAATTATAAGATATGCATGGAGCAAAGGATAAAAATATGGTACATTTTGCTTTAATAGTTGTATTTATTAGTTAGTTATTTTGGGGTGAAAGGTTTATACCATGATTGTACTATAAGCTTTATAAATTGTATTAGTTAAAATTAAGTTTTTGTGTATTTAAGTATTATAACATAACCTTTATAAGTTGTATTACATAAAACTTTTTGTACATTTATTGAGGAGGGAAGTGCGTTCCTCCTTCATATGTAGTATAGATTTACTCATCGAATTAAACTTTGGTCGTTAAACATTCAGCGAATAAAAAAGTTTATGCTTAAACAATAACTTATGTTCGTGTTTATGTTAGGAAGGAGATCAATAAATTTTCATTCAACTAGGATTGCTATTTCGCAAGTAATCATTGTCTAAATACTTATATTCATTTTAATAAGAATTTATATAGGTTGAAAAAATCTTTGTTGTTATTTAAGTTTTAACGGTTTAAGTATTTTTGCATTAAAGATTAAAACTTATATCAGTTGCAATGGAATGTGATGTAATTCAATCTTAATTAGCTATTATCACATTACAAAGGAAAAACAACACGCATAATGTCTTTCATCAACAACAAAAGCATGTCAATCAAATAAGGTAAAATCCTTCGTCTAACAAAAGTATATAGAACATATTAGTGGATACCAATACATATATAATGAAAATTTATGTAAAAACTCATGCATGCACATGTATTAATATATAAATATAGAAAAGATTTACAGGAAAATGTATTTTAAAAACCATGTGTATGCATAGGGTTAAAAACTAGTTTCTAGCTATAAAAATGTCCATTGACGCCTATGATTAAATTTAATACCTAAAAGAGTAAATATTAGGTATCCTAAAAACAATCTAATTTAGGAAAGACCGCAAAACCTTTTTTGTTTCTCAAGAGCAAACAACAAGTATATTTTCAAAATAAAGCTGCGTCCCCTATCGATTTTCTCCAGAGAAAAAAGGCGAATATCCCTAAAAACCATAACTTCATGCAAATCGTCCCCTACTTTCAATTATGATTCTAAATCATTTTAATGATTAGGTTTTAGCATTATAATCATTGATCATCTTTGCTTTAACGTTCTTCTTACTAGGATCTTGGGTTGTTGTTTTATTGTTAGGGTTTTAATTTTACACTTTTTTTATCTCATGGAGCAATTGGATCCAAAACCCTATTGAGGTTTACTCTTTGTAATTTCTTCTAGCTCCTTGCTAGTTCGTTAATAAATTTCTGCCGTTCTAAAAAAATAAAAAAAAATTTACACTTTTTTAGGGTTTAACTAATTTCAAATTGTTTTTTGTTTAGGGTTCTTTACTGATCGCACCTTTATCCTTTTTTGTTAATCGATTGATTTTGCTTAACCCAAGTCAAATGTTGTGGGTTTGGGTTGGTTGTTTCGATCGTGTGTTCCTGGGTTTGTGATCATACGTGCTTATTGTATTACTTTTTGGTTGTCGTGGATTAATTGTTGTGCAAAGTTTGGTTGTCTTCGAAGGTTTGATTACTACTACTAGTTGCGGTTTATGTGTAGGTTATGGAACGCGGTTTTTTGAGTCAAAAGGGGATGGGCGAGGGAGAGATGTAAAGGAGAAACAACATTGATCGGCTAATGTTAACGTGGTGTCGTCAGCTGTAGACGAGCCAAGTACTACTGCTCCGATTGGTACTACTGTTCTGATTAATTTTGGAATGAGAATGGTATAAAGGAAGGAAATATCAAAACATGTTTGACACCGATTGGTACTATTGCTCTGAATACAGGTTATGTTCCGGTTAATGTTACCGATTCGCCTACTACTAATCTTGAAGAATCCTCCCAAGTGAGTATGAGTGCAAACTTATAAAACTCAAAGTTGTTCTATATGTGTACTATTCATGTTGAGTATGAGTGGAAACCTCCAGGTGTTCAAGTTGCAAGGTATTTAGTCACGTTCTAGATGAGTGTCCTAAGAATATCATCTTGGATATGGAGAAGAACTTAAAGAATCCTAGACAAGCTGTTAGAGGTGTTTAGGTTGGTATAAATATGGCTTTTAAACTAATTAAACAAGTTTATAGACTTGTCTCTAATAGGAATAATGCCAGCTCTAGTGGTAAAAAAAGCAAGTTATGGTAGCTAGTAAAGAGGTTAGTAATTCAAACCCATTTGATGTGCTTAATTTAGTTGAAAAAGATGATGACTTGGGTACAAATGGGAGGCATTCAAAGTCGACTGGGAAGGGTCCTGATTATGACATGTTTCCGTCTGAGCACATATATTTTAATGTGGCATCTAGTAGTACTAGTATTACTCCTGTAGTTGAAAGAATTAATAAAATAGAAAGACAAATCATTGATGAGAAACTTACACTTTTGGATAATGACGGGAAGCCGTTACCTAATGTTGTATCTACGGAAAATGTGGATAGTGATAGCTAAGTGGAAGATGTGATCGATTATTATGCAGTTTTTATGGCATAAACAAGTTTAAAATGTGGCGCTGATAGTGGATATGGTACTAATAGCTTGTTGAAACAATGAAGGAAGACAAAAGGGGATGATGATTACGACCCTTACGGTGATGATCTTTACGAAAGTCATGATATGTTTGAAATCCTCCAGGCTATTTGTGATGATTTGGATATCATGGTCCGTGGTTGGAAGAAGAAATATATTAATTTTGATGTTTTTAAGTCAATTGTAATATAGATATTGTTGTATCCTCATTTGGAGTAGTTGGGTTTGTTATGTTAGCTTCTGCCTATATAACACGCTGAGATGTGAGATTTGTTAGAATGTGGTAGTTGATCCGAGGTTTATACGACTAGAGATACGTGAGCCTATTGGGGGCACACACGTTAAACACATAGAATGCGTTTATTATTTAATATACGTCACGTAATGTATTTAAATAGTCGTTATGGTTTATAACTAACTAACAATTATTAAAATATGTAAATCAAGGGACTAAATCGATAATACCTAAACCATAGGGGGCCTAGGGGTGACCGGCCATATGTGTTTGAAAGAGAGTGGTATTAGAGTCAGTATAGGAGAAGGAAAAAGGAAAGGATTGTGTTTTCCTTGTTCACCAAGGAATGAGATTGAGTGTCTATATAAACACCCATATCCCACCTAACAATTCATTTAATCTAAACCCTAAATATCACCCAAAGAGTTTTGGTTTTTCTCCTCTCCTAATTGTTGACTGAAAATCCCTTTCCAAGGGAATTCGGTTCTCCCTTTTCTTCTTGTTCGATTTTGGTAAACCCTAAAAGGGTTTAATGGTGCGTTTGGAATCCTACAAGTTCGACAAGATCATAATAGGATCAAGAAGGTTCAGTTTACATAGTTCTCTAAGAGTGACAACAGTTTGAAACTTTAGGGTTTCGGTTTTCTTAGATTTCAGTTCAATCGAAATTAATAAAACCCTAATTAGGTTTTATCGATTTTTGGTTCAAGATTTAAACAAGGAGTTTGTTTGTTAGATTTGATCTAAGAAAGTACTATACAAGGTGTTTGTATGACGTGAAGTAAAGACTGGCATCTTGGCGTATTCATTGGACGTGTTTGTGTGAGCAACCTTAGAGGTGACAACTTAGTCACTAAGTTTCCAAGTAAAGATTCTCGTTGTTTGATTTAGGTCATTCAACAAAAGGTTAGTATTTCTTTATCTTTATACGTGTGTTAATCTTTAATGTCAAACTAGATCCTATCTGCTGCGTGCTTGTAGTAAATACGGTTTACTAGTTATAAAATCCTAACAGTGGCATCACGAGTCAACCTCGTTTGGTGTTATGAGTTACATACTTATAAACACGCTAGAACTGCATGTGAAACCTTTATTTATTGTTTTAATTGAAAATTATGGCAACAATATGCAATTCTTGCCATAAAGAATAAATAAAAACCTAGAATCTTGCTTTAATGCTAGTTAATATAATTGAACTTGAATAGATTTAAAATTAATAGTTAATTAAGAGTGTTAAATATTTTATTCTTTTCAATTATCCCGACCTTAAGACTCACTCAATCATGTTATA
>BQNB010128443.1:0-19278 GCA_026074375.1 Tanacetum coccineum
TAAGTGCCCTGAAATCTCAGCATAGCTCATTTTCAAACCAACAAAATACCCCACCAGCGTTAAATCCCATTTCTTACCCCCTTCTTCTAATAACGGATCCATATCAACTACATTGTTACCCTCCTTATTCACTCTCACAGGAATCTTTGACAACTTATTATTACCACTAGCATTCATACCTTGCATAGTACTAATGAATGACATAGGCTTCGTTCCACTAGTACTTTTTAACATATCCATATCCATAGCATTGCTACCCGCCCTATTACTCCCATTATCCTTCCTTACTGCCTCATTCAAACTAGGCCAAACCATACCATTCGCATCCCCATTCCCATACCCTTGTTTTCTAATGAAGGTGAGGTTGGGGAGTCTGATGGTGTTAGTGATGGTGTTTCTTCTCATATGAATGATTTGCATAAGGATGGAGGTATGAGTGATATGAATAAGTCTGAGTTGATATTTGGTTCTATTGGTAAGGAGTCTGTTATGAGTAATAACTCTAATGTTGGTGTTAAGTCTAAGGTTGTTAATGATTTTCCTTTTGCTGGTAATGTTTCTATTAATAAAAATGTTTTGGGGTCTAGTAGTAGTGGTGTTGTTCCTGAAATGCCTGTACCTTTACCTGAAGATGCAATGTAACTTTTGAGAGAACCCTATTCTGAATCATAATTTTAATGTCATAAGAAAGTCTAATATGGCAAAAGTGTGAATAAGAAGGGATTAGAGTTCTTGGTATGTTTAGAATTTTTAGTGATGTAGTTTGTTTGAACAAGGATGGTTGGATGGTTAGATAAATTTTGAAGAAGGGGGACATAATAAAGGAGTGGTGTAGTGGTTTAAGTAATAATGGGGTTTAAAGCAGTCTGTACATTTCCGTAGTTGCTGTTGCTAAGAGTTTGGAGTTTTGGAAATAATAACTCAAGTTTTATCAACATTTTGAATGAAGAAGGTAGGGGAAGTTGCATCTAAATGGCATCCGGTTTAGTAGAAGACAGGGTATTCCAGCAGCAGGCGATATGACTGTTAGTCTTCTGGACACTTTGTGGATAGGTTTCAGATGAGGTTTATAGGGAAAATCTAGGTTACCTAAAGAGAATTGTTGCGTTTATATCGAGCTAAGAGGAGGTTATCGTTAATCAGGTATTGTATTATTCTCTTTAAGTCTCAGGAGGTATTGGACTCTAGTCAGACTAATAAGAGAAATTGACCCCTGGATGGTACGGGAGACAAATAAGCCACTTGTTTGCGTTCGTAAAAAAATGGAGGCCACAGGTTAGTGTCTGCTAAAACTAAAGGATACTTCTAAGTTCCATTGTGGGTTAAAATTATGACAATCTCGTTATAACTTGGAATGTGATGGTATTAGTAGTAATTCTAGTTGAGAATAGGTGTTCCACTCATTATGGACAAAATACTTACTCAATTATGTGAAAAAAAAAAACCAAATTGGATAAGCGCGCATTTAACTGCTAAGGTACTTTGGTATCGGAGACGTCAAAAAATGCAAGCAAAGGGTTTGATTGATTACAGTAAGAAATTTGGTAAAAAGCTTGGTAAAAATCCATGATGCTCTAAGTTGATTATGTGTGGAGACCTTTGGTGTGTGAGCATTGTAAGACTTTCGGTCATCTTTCTAGGCTCTGTAGTAAATCTAATGTGGAAAAGAAGGTTGGTGGGGGTGAGAGTGTTAAAAACAATAGGGCTGCTGGAAACTTGTGTAATGAAACAAACGCAAAGGTGGCAACATGCATTCTGGATTATTACAAACGGAGGAAAAAACAGAACATTTTTGTCAACAATTAAACACAGCACTGACTCACAGTGAATGGCGTTATAGTGGGGCAGAAGGAATATGGGTTATAAGAGATAGGGGTGGTGTTAATAATAAGGGTCGTAATAATGTTGTGGATGTTGGGGTTAAGGAGAGTTCAGCAAAATATGTTCCTGTCAAAAGTAATGATAAAAATATGAAACGTTGATGGTTGTAAAGCGGCAATGAAGTTTCAAATTAGTTCTAAAGTTGGTGCTATGGGATGTCAGATGTTAAGAGTTAAGTCTAAAGAAGGAGTCGAGGAAAAAAAATTTGGATAATGAAGTGATAAAGCAGTACTGGTAGTTCTAAGGGTATTCTTGTCGTTAAGGATGGTGTTTAGTGTGGGAAAAAAGGTTTGATGCATTATGAATGAGGATATTGATGTTGAAGGTTTCTGATGTATGTTGAAGACGAAGGCCTTGATATTGACTATTTAGCTTCTGTCAATTTCATTTCTTCCTATTGCATGAGGAAGAAAATAATAAGTGCCTGATGATATAGTAAAAATTGTACAAAGGTAAAAGTAAAGAAGAGCGTTTATGCTGAGAAAAAGCCCGGCTAAATTGAAGTAATTGAAGTGATGGAGTAAATCTTCATAACAGAATTGTCCAATTGAATGTGAATCTTCATGTGAATGCTCGTGCTAATACCCTGAGGTTAGTTAAAGAAACTGATGAAGCAACGGGTGTCAAAAGTAATAGTAATCTGTATACAAAGTTCTATGATCAGTCTTGCAGAGAAGATCTTATTAAAGTGGAGGAGTTACAGAGGAAAGAGAAGGGCTGACAGCGTTGATATCTCATGTTACTAAGAACGGCCCACATATGGAACGATTTAAGAAATTTGGACCTGATTTATATGGTGGAATATTTTTTAGAAAGATGTGAGGAAATTAAAACGATGAAAGAACGGTCATTATACTGATGATAGTGGGTTTGACTGAAATGAGGAAGTTGGTGAAGATGTTTAGTGGTTCCTCAGAAATTTGTGACTTCATAATGAGAGTTTCAAGTGATCATGATACTTCTTATGGCTCAAATGCAAGGTGGTCTTGCTGCACACCCTTACTAATTAATAATCTCTACAATGATTGTCAATGTTGCTTGCAGTAATTATTTAGAGTATGACTAATACCTATAAAACAATATGGAAGTGAAATTTTATAATGTAGGGAAGAGAAAGTTTAATAGTGTTGCTGTTATTGAAAATCAAAGTTTCTTATAAAAAGTTTGTCAATCTCCACGTTGGAACATAAAACCTTTTTGCGGTAATGGAATTCTGGGTTTCACAAAATATGGTGATAGTAATAGAGGTTTAAAGGAGTTATGGTTGGATGGGATAGGAATATTGTTAGGGCTATAGTTGGATTTCACACAGACAGAATCAAGTTATTCCTTTTTGAACGTGAATTTTATTCATGAATCATAGAAACAATTTAATGTCCTTTTGTTAATATGCTAAAAATTTTGAGGAGAGAACAGGTAAACCTTATGGAGAATCTGGAGTGAGCAATAATATGTTGGTTAGCAATGAGCCTTTGGGGTGGTTTAGGGGATTTAATGTTATTATGTGAATTACGGATGAATGTTCTAAATAGTTTTTTTTTAACATTGTCCCGATATAGAGATGGATTGTTATCGAATGGTATTACATTAGTCGTGGTGAGTTGGTAGATAATGTTAGTTTAGTGGTATGATAACACTTGTATTCAAAAGCGAATGAATACTCACAGAAAGTCTACGCTACATGACTTAAAAACTCTTACATAGAAATTTTTTCGGCAAATGCGACGTTTTTCTTATGATCTCTTACAAAGACTAGCAGTTTTGCTAGAGTATTCTACTTATAAGACTTTGGATCACTGCCCGGCTATCATTGTTTATACCTGATGTTAAAGGCTTTAAGCCTCGGTCATTTCGATTTATGAACTTTTTGATTGATAAGCCTGAGTTTCTCTCTACTGTTAAGGATAATTGGTATAGTGACAAGTTTCAGAGTTTTTTATATGCGTTTGTTCATCACTGCTAAAATGGTTTAAAAAAATATGAAGAAACACTTGAGGAATATGAATAGATTAAATGGAAATGTTTTTGATAAGGTCAAAGTTTTAAGGGAGGAGTTAAAAAGGGTGCATAATTGTTTAGATAAGGATCCAGATTGTGTTCATCTAAGAGAAGAGGAGTATGTTTTTTGTAATGCTTATAAGGAGGCCTGCTATGGATGAAGAGATGATTCTCAGACAAAAGACGAAGATTCAGTGGCTTAAGATCAGACAGTTAGAATTCGATCTTTATACATCACTAAACTCTTTGAAGCAGGTAGAGACAGTTTAAGAACATCAAGGATTGAGAGTTCTCGTAAAAAGATTCTGAGGAGCGTCACAAATCTAGGGAGACAACATATAATTCCCCAAGTTTGTTGATCATTCATTAACTTAAAGCGTTTATTTTAGTAAAACGGGGACACACGAAGATGAGGTTTTTCCTATTGAAGATCCAGATAGCTTGTTTATTAATAAGTTGGATGCTCAATGTGCTGACTATATGGTTAGGCTGGTTTTGGATGATGAGATTAAGTTTGCCATGTTAGTATAACGAAGAGATGATAATGGCTTCGAGGTTCCGGATGTTACACTTTCCAAAATTTTCAAAAATGCCTGAACATTCGTAGTGGGTGATGTCTGTGCTGGCAGTGAAGAATTTCTTTTATTCTAGGCAATAATTAGGGGAGTTTCAATGCTAAACCTGATTTCTCTTGTATCCTAAACTGCAAACCCCTTTGAAGATTACAGAATAAAGAACCCAATGTGTGTTGCAATGTGGTTTTATAAGTGTATCAGGATTTATTACAAATCGTCTAACAATAGGGTCAAGCGTTTTCGATTGTTGAATCCAATCAAGTATGCGTGTATATCCCGGTAAGACATATTAGTGATAATAACTTTTGGCTCAGGAATACATGCATGGTTACAGCGGCCTAAAACGGTGGACTAACAGCGCTTTGCTTCAAAGGTCTATATACGACAAAAAAGCTTATAAAACGGTGAAATTGCGTGCTCTAGAATTTTTGAAGATTGCAACTACAAAGCGATATACTGCGCTTCTTCCCACAGTCTCTGATCAAATGGATCTTATGGTATCTCTCCTTACCAACTAAATGAGCCTTCGATTTCCTATTTGTGTTAAAGGGGAAATGTCATGGGTTTCTCTTTACGGGTAAAATGGGTCTTGAGGCAAGGTGACGAACCCAAGTCCCGTATTTATGTTACTATTTTCATGGAAGTTTTTAACCTTATTATTTAAAATGCAGATTCGTCTTAAAAAGTCGGTTTAAGGTATCATTGGGGTATGTGAGTAAAAATTACTCTTACTCACTAATTTTCGCAGATGATTTTGTTTAATTTGTTTCCATAATACGCTAATTGCCATGGGATATCATATTCTGCATAGTATCCTTCCGAAGAGCTTTAGATGAGATTAGCAATGACATCGGGTCTCTTTTAACCCAGTATGGCTAAGAGCACATTTTTCTATAGAAATGTTCCTGATGAAGTTAAAGAGGTATATTCATTTGGCTATCCTTTAGGGAGGGTGAATTACTTGTTTGTTATATTTAGGCAATCCATTAACTTCTAAAATGATTAAGTATTGTAGAATTATAGAGTTTTAGTGGGGGGAAAAGGTGAAGAAGCGTATTTATGAACTAGGAGACATAAGATCGTTAACATTTGCTGTGTAAACTTCAACTAGTTGCTGTTGCTCTTCCTTTTTTCGTCGCTCATGTTTTACTGGGCGTTCCATGTGTTTATGTTGCCTCCAGGTTTCTATTTGTGACAGTATTGGATAAACCTCTTTAAAACCTTAAAAACTTTTATTTGGGAAAGTACTGAGTCTAGTAGTGGTATTGCTAAGTCCCTACTTGAAGGAATGATATCATGTAGAGACCTAAAGAAAATCAAGGATGCGCTTTTTAAATGGTTGAAAATCATTAGATCAACAGTCAGAAATTGTAGGAATCTTAAAAATAAACTAGAACGGTCAAAAAAAAACACATTTATGGTGTAAACAAAAAAAAATTGCTAGTTTCAGTGAAAAAGAAAAAGTCATAATGTGAATTTCGAGACGGTTAAAAAAAAAAAAATGGTCTACAAAACAAAAAATAAACTTAAAAATAAAAAATGTTTATAATGATCATGTTTAAAAAGAGGTCTAGAAAAAAAAATCTCAAATAAACGCGAGGCTAATAAAAGTTAAAAGCATATTATATAATAATATTATTGGTGCTAATTAGCCTCGAAAGTTATATAGGAACTATACAAACTAAGGTAAACAAAGTTTACTGTTTTTTTTTGTTTAAATTTACCTTTTTATCCTAAAAACATTAACTTTATATATCTATTATTTACTATTTTAATAAAAATTCTACTAACAATCTAATAAAAATACAAAACAAAAAACTTAATCTCATTAACTCATAGACCACACACCAAACAAAGAAAAACAATAAAGAACTACCAAAAACCACCAACCCATACAAACGCATACCAACAAACAACAAAACACAACACAACCCTCACACCCAAAACAACCCACCTGACAACACACACAACAAACCAACCACTAAACACATTGGAAAATCAAAAAAAAAAAAATCAAAGAAATATTGAAAGTTTGAAAGAACTAAATAAAACACAAAGACAGACTAAATAAAAAAACGGAATTTTTGATGTTATGAAAAGAGTAATAACAATAATGGGGACGTAAATAACAAATATGGTAAGTTAAAAACGATTATATAATAAAACATCTCATTCATAACAAAAAAAAATTACAAAAGCATGTTTTCAAACAAACAACACTAATGCATCAGATCTACAATAGAAAAAAAACAAACACTGCACCTTACCTAACTACTACCCCACTACCCACCTAAACCTAAAATCGAGTTTTCCGCACTTACTATTCGTATATATCAAAATCTCTAAAAACATTTTTACTTATATCAAATTACTAAAAGAAACATTAACCTACAACTACAACATAATCATAAAGACACAAGGACGGGTCTTACTAACAAACACACAAACTATTTATTTTATCTTAATCTTTATCAGTACTGTTTCTAAATGAAAATTAAATAAAAACAAAAAAGAAAACACCCCCAGCTAGAGCTTAAATATGATAACACAAAACCCACACATTACAACAATTATAATAATTACAAACAAAATCCTTTCTAGATGTGGTTTAGATTTAAAGCTAAAGAGGATGATTTAAAATCAGTGAAAAATAACAGGCTTAGGCCGATTGGTGGTCATAAATGTTTATTGAAGATATTTGAAGTCCCGGAATGATCGGTATTAAGGTTAGTGCATCATAATGTTTAAAGTTGTTAAGGTTAAAATAAAAAGAATTATAGGATCAGTTTAGTGGTAAAAGTGGCTAGGAAGGTTCATTAGAAATGATGGATCCTGAAATCGTTATGTGGGCACAAACTTGTATGGTTTTCCCAATGTATCCCAACAAAATGCTTTATTTTTGTGGATGGCCTCTCAAGGTATATTGAAGACTCAAGATAGGATTTCCCTGATGGGATTGGTACTGATAACATGATTTGTCCAGTTTGTAAAAAGCTTCAAAGAAACCGCTCACCTAGGGCACCTTTTTTTTTTTTTATTTTTTTTTTTTTTTTTTTTTGTTTTTTTTTTTTTTTTTTTTATTTTTTTTTTTTTTTTTTTTTATTTTTTTTTTTTTTTTTTTTTTTTTTTTTTTTTTTTTTTTTTTTTTTTTTTTTTTTTTTTCCAATCGTTTTTGCTTAGGGGTTTGGGGTAAGCTTAAGCTTATGTGTTTAGCTTGTGAAATAACTAACCCATACTGTTTGGTCTAAGATTGTATTTGGTAATTCTTCTTATATAAAAAAAAAAAACGGCCCCCTTCTCCCGCCTCCCCTAAAATTCGACAACTACCCCTTATTTTAAAAAGAAAAATTATCATCTTAAACAAGCGACAAACAAAAAATACCAAAACCAAAAAATATATAAAAAAACGTCCCTACCCCCCCCCCCAAAACTTCAGCAAACTTCCTATACCCTTCCATGCCTCACCTTAAAAAATCACACCAATAGGCTACCATACCATCACCGACGCATGGATGAAAATGATTAAACTTATCATTAGGTATATAAGGCTTCAAGAAATATAGGAAGAATCCAAAAAAATGATGGTGGAAAAGAGTGTGTAATGGGGTATACATGTATGGGGAAAATTAAGATGAAACATAATTTGGTATATTTGGTAATTATGCAACAACTTTGCATGAAGCTTGTGGCAGTATTGGAGGTTTAGTTGGGGTGTTTTGTGGTTTTGTATGGGTTTTTTTGCTAACTGTTTTTATGCAGGTACTCTATGGAGCTTTTCTAGGATTGGAATTGTGGATTATAGCATGGGAACGACGTCTTCTTTTTTCCGTTCTTGTGCTTGTGATCACCCCGTGGTGATCACAATGAGTGATTGGGTGGGGTACCATCAGGGGTGGACCGGGCAATTACATAAGTGTGAGTATCATTTTTATACTCATGCTTATGTAGAGTGTAGTTTTGGTGAGGTAGGATGGGGGTGGGTTTGGGTTTCATATATGGGATGGAGTCATAAGGGAGTGCAGGGTAGAAAAGTCAAACGTTCCGGTTTTGACGCATAGGTTTGGGAGACATAAGGGGGGTGGTCTATTTTGTATGGGTTTGAGTGAGTTATGGTATACTTACTCTCCTTGGAAGGTTTGTAGGATATGTAGGGTTCGTTGATTTTTTCTATCACTTCGTGATTGTCAAAACTTCATGTATATTGTCTATGGCCTGACTTGGGTTATTTCATTTGTTCCTTTAGGTTCTAGTGGCATAAGGGGGGTTAGGTTGTGCTCAGACAATAGACGACTTAGTCGTCTTCCCTTAGTTGACAGTGGTTTTGTCTATATCAGTCCTTGGGAGGGGTGTAAGCCTGGCTTAGATGTCTCCCTTTGGTCTGTAGGACTTAACTGGTGTCATGCTTGTCTCTTCACTCATATCCTTAAGGTTGGTTGTATGCTGTTTTGGGTTAGGATTATTCTCGGTATGCTTGGTTGCACTCGAAGTATGCTATTGAGATTTAGAATGCTCTTTTTTAGCATTTTTTGGTTCTGGTTTCACTTTCTGAATCAGTGGTATAGTTTAATGGGTGTTTGGGAAAACACCAGCTGGGTTAGGTTTTGGGCAGCTTACATTTTTGGTGTTATAAGGTTTTGGTGCTGCATTAATTGTTACTTTAGGAATGTTTTGTTTAATCACGGTACTTTTGGGTTGGGGGTTCTTGGGTATTGGGGTTGTGGGTTTCAAAATTATGATGCAATGTTATTCAATTTTGGTTATGTTAGCTCCTATTATGATTTTGGTCTCTATTTTGGTGTTGGTATTGGATTTTATTATGATTCAGGTATTATTAGCCTGAGTTTTGGTCATGTTAGTTTTTATTATGATTCTGGTCTTATTAATCTGAGTTGTGGTCATGTTAGTGGTTTAAATACTGGTTTCTGGAAATGTAATACTATATATATCATTGATAAAGGCTCAAGGCTAGAATGGTTGAAGGACTTCAGTTCTGATTTGGTCAGGATCCTTGGAAGTTTAAATTTCCAAGTTTTAAAGGCTTGTTGTATGACTCATAAGGTGTATCAAAGGTTATGCAAAATGTTTCAAGTAGAGAAGTTTTGTTGCAGTTCAAGTATGCTGATATATGTTTCAAGTATGATTGGTAATTTCAGGTTCTCAATTTTAAAGATTTTATGGTTAGTAACCAAGTGTGGGCAGGTTAGAGTATAAAAGATTAAGCAAGTTTTGTTATCTACATACATAGTGATCTGGTTACAAGTTATAAGAGCATAGTTAGTGATTAGTGATAGAGTTATCAAAAGAAATAGTTGTTATTATAAGTTTTTTGGTATTTCATTTTTTGTATAAGGCTTGGGGTTTGTCCAAGGCCTTGTTTTTGTTTTAGTCAAGTGAATGTCTCAGAAGGGGTTTGTCCTTCTTAGATATTTCTTGGGTTTTGTTTGTAAATAACCTTGCATTTTAATATATTTATTTTACCGTTAAAAAAAACTACCATCATCATTTGAGCATTTCATCGGGTATAAACCTTGTACCCAAAACAAGATACCTTTGGCGCGTAAATTTGCTCGGCATGACTTTTTTTTTGGGTAAAAGGGACTCAACCCCGGTAAAATATATTACACCAAAAAAGCGTTGAAGTACAATGGATATAGGTGAAGTCCTATATCACAGCCCGTTACATGGGTAACAAACCTGCACATCAAGTGCAACGAACCAAGCAACAAGAATGACATACCACTCTTATGCACTACCAAATGAAGAACAATCATCTTCATACAAACATAAACTAGGAACTACCAAAAAACATAAAACATTACGAACATGGACTATTATTCCTAGCCTAAGAACATCAAATTGGGACACGCAAGATATATCCCAATGAACTTCCAAGCGTGTACATCTTGCTTACGCATCAATCAGCAACAATCCTTCCTTTATAAAGAGAAAAGAAAGGCAGTCATATCACCCACTTGGCACTGCAGAACAACTCCAAATAGTGATCATAAAGCATGTTTGTATGAAAAAACATGCTACATCCAAGCTCTACTCACCCACCAAGAGTGAGCACTTCATACACGAGCAGCAACAACACCAAAAAAAACTACGATGTACTAGTCCCAAACAACAGTTGGTGAACCTGCGTTTGTGTAGTAACAATCGAGCCTCCAATGAGTGAGCCAAAAACGTAGTAAAACTACGTACCCAAAAACGTAGGTAAATCCCCCGTTTAGAACCCTACACGTCTGCCCAAATGGTAAAACATACGTGACTTCCACATGACACCCTAACAAATTTAGGGTTTAGTACTTACACCTCTCCCCATACCCATGACCACGTGCTGCTCCAAACAAACCACCAGCCAACAACGGCACCAATGCTCGATAGCGAAATCAGGGGAATAATACCAATCAAAGTAAAAACCCTAACAGGTTTCTTGACCTCGCCATCTAAAGACGATTGCAGCAAACCGTCAACCCAAACACCATGTCGAACCACCCCAGAAATATATAGAACATGTAGAGAAGATTAGTGATTAAAATCACAAACCCTAGTTAGGCCGACAACCACCAGATCCCAAAAAAGATTTCGAACCCTAAAAGAGACCGAAATCCTTAAAGAGCCTGATAACATGATCCAAAACATAAATCATGGAACACAACCATCCCCGAAACCCTAAAGATAAATCAAATCAGCAAACCCAAAAAAATTAGGGTTATGGTTTCGGTTATGTACTAGGAACGATTTAGATGAGCATTTGAGCATTTCATCGGCTATAAACCCTTTACCCAAAAGAAGATACCATTGGCGAGCAGATTTGCTCGACATAACTTTCATCATCATTTAAGCATTTCATCGGCTATAAACCCTTTACCCAAAACAAGATACCTTTGGCGAGCAAATTTGCTCGACATAACTACCGTCATCATTTGAGCATTTCATTGGGTATAAACCCTTTACGCAAAACAAGATACCTTTGGCGATCAGATTTGCTCGACATAACTTTCGTCATCATTTGAGCATTTCATCGGGTATAAACCCTTTACCCAAAACAAGATACCTTTGGCGAGCAAATTTGCTTGACATAACTTTCGTCATCATTTGAGCATTTCATTGGGTATAAACTTTTTACACAAAACAAGATACATTTGGTTAGCAGATTTCCTCGACATAACTTTCGTCGTCATTTGAGCATTTCATCGGGTATAAACCCATTACCTAAAACAAGATACCTTTGGCGAGCAGATTTGCTCGACATAACTTTCGTCATCATTTGAGCATTTCATTGGCTATAAACACTTTACCCAAAACAAGATACCTTTGGCGAGCAGATTTGCTCGACATAACTTTCGTCAACATTTGAGCATTTCATCAGGTATAAACCCTTTACCCAAATTAAGATACCTTAGGCGAGCAGATTTCCCCGACATAACTATCATCATCATTTGAGCATATAACACCCTATGTTTTCAAGTCATTGACGACGTCAACAAATCCGCAATGTACTTTTTGTAATGTACGTGTTCACTGTAAATCATATGCGATAGGTTAAATCGCGTACGCCAAAAATTAGCGTTCAATGTAAACGGGCATCAAACAATTAAATGTTTACATCAAGCAATTATTTGAGATTTCATCGTATAAACCCTTTTACCCAAAACAGATACCTTTGGCTTAGAGATTGCTGGCATAAACTTTCGTCATCATTTGAGCTTTCATCGGTAAATCCCTTTACCATAACCAAGATACCTTTGGCTAATAGATTGCTCGCATAAGTTATGTCATCTTTGAGCATTTCATCAGGTTAAACCCATTACCAAAACAATAAGTACCTTTGGCAAGCAATTTGCTTCGGCAAACTTTAGTCATCATTTGGCATTTATAGGGTTTATACCTTTACCCAAAAACAAGATACATTTGGCGAGCAAATTTGCTCGGCATAACTTTCGTCATCATTTGAGCATTTCATCAGGTATAAACCCTTTACCCAAAACAAGATACCTTTTGGCGAGCAGATTTGCTCGGCGTAGCTTTGGTCATCATTTCAGCATTCTATCGGGGATAAACCTTTACCAAAACAGATACTTTGGCGAACGAATTTGATCGTATAACTTTCGTCATCATTTACAGAATTTCATGGGCTATAAACCTTTACCATACAAGATTACCTTGGCGAGCAAATTTGCTCGAACTTAAATACGCTCTGCATTTGAGCCTTTCATCGGGTTTAAACCTTGTACCAAAAAAGATACCTTGGCGAGCAGATATGCTCGACATAACTTTCGTGATCATTTGAGTATTTCATGGGTATAAAACACTTTTACCTCAAAAAAGATACTTTGGCGAGCAAATTTGCATCGCATAAACTTTTCCTCATCATTTGAGCATTTCATCGGCAATAAACCCTTTACCCAAAACAAGATACCTTTGGCGAACAGATTTGCTCGACAAAACTTTCGTCGTCATTTGAGCATTTCGTCAAGTATAAACCCTTTACCCAAAACAAGATACCTATGGGGAGCAGATTTGCTCGGCATAACTATCGTCATCATTTGAGCATTTGATCGGCTATAAACCCTTTACCCAAAACATGATACCTTAGGCGAGCAGATTTGCTTGACATAACTACCGTCAACATTTGAGCATTTCATCGGGTATAAACCTTGTACCCAAAACAAGATACCTTTGGCGAGCAGATTTGCTCAACATAACTTTCATCATCATTTGAGCATTTCATCGGGTATAAACCCTTTACCCAAAACAAGATACATTTGGCGAGCAAATTTGCTCGATATAACTTTAGTCATCGTTTGAGCATTTCATCAGCTATAAACCCTTTACCCAAAACAAGATACCTTTGGCTAGCAGATTTGCTCGGCATAACTTTCGTCATCATTTGAGCATTTCATCAGGTATAAACCCTTTACCCAAAACAAGATACTTTTGGCGAGTAGATTTGCTTGACAGATCTTTGTCATCTATTTGAGCAATTTATCGGGTATATACCCTTGACCTAAGACAAGATCTTTGGCGAGCAGATTTGCTCGGCATAACTTTTGTCATCATTTGAGCATTTCATCGGCTATTTTCCTTTACCAAAAAAGGATACTGTTGAGCGAGCAAATTTGCTCGGCATAACTTTCGTCTTCTTTGGCATTTCATAGGTATAAACCTTTTCCTAAAACAAGGAAACTTTTGGCGAGCATATTTTCTGATAGCCTCGGTCATCTATGAGCATTTCATCGGGTATAAACCTTACCAAAAACAAGATACTTTGGGAACAGATTTGGTCCAAAATAACTTTCGTCTCATTGTGATTTCATCGGCTATAAACCTTTACCCCAAACAGATACCTTTGTGCTAGCAAAATTTGCTCGACATAACTACCGTCTTCATTTGAACATTCATCGGGTATAAACCTTGTACCCAAAACAAGATACCTTTGGCGAGCAGATTTGCTCAACATAACTTTCGTCATCATTTGAGCATTTCATCAGGTATAATCCCTTTATCCAAAACAGGATACCTTTGGCGAGCAAATTTGTTCGGCATAACTTTCGTCATCATTTGAGCATTTCATCGGCTATAAACCCTTTACCCAAAACAAGATACCTTTGGCGAGCATATTTGCTCGACATAACTTTTGTCATCATTTGAGCATTTCATCAGGTATAAACCCTTTACCCAAAACAAGATACCTTTGGCGAGCAGATTTGCTCGACATAACTTTCGTCATCATTTGAGCATTTCATCGGGTATAAACCCTTTACCAAAAACAAGATACCTTTGGCGAATAGATTTGCTCTACATAACTTTCGTTATCATTTGAGCATTTCATCGGGTATAAACCCTTTACCAAAAACAAGATATCTTTGGCGAGTAGATTTGTTCGACCTAACTTTCATCGTCATTTGAGCATTTCATCGGGTATAAACCCTTTACCCAAAACAAGATACCTTTGTCGAGCAGATTTGCTCGACATAACTTTCGTCATCATTTGAGCATTTCATCGGGTATAAACCCTTTACCCAAATAAAAAGATATCTTTGGCGAGCAAATTTGCTCGACATAACTACCGTCATCATTTGAGCATTTCATCGGGTATAAACCCTTTATCCAAAACAAGATACCTTTGGCGAGAAATTTGTCGACATAACTTTCGTCATACTTTATTTTATTGCGCTCTATAAACTAGGGCGATTTCATAGTTGGATATACGTTCGTATGTTCATCACTGTGCTTAAATTGCATTCCATTTTATTTCTTTTAGACCTTCATTTGTATCATTTAATCCTTTTATTCACTGTTCATCTTTTTCGTTCTTCATTAATTAATTTTAAATGTTGTTATCCTCATTTTCACTGTGTATACGGTGCTCTTATTCACTCGTTTTGTTATTTCATTGTTTGTGCTTTAGATCATTATTTGATTATGGGTTTTTCGTTTCTCAATCATGATGAAAACATATCCAGTTTTAATCTCGTTCCTAATGAGATCCACCTTCTAAAGTTGGATTTGATCTTAAACTAAATAACACTCGTACTTTGAATCCTGAGTCTGGTGATACGATGAAGCATAGGTCTATATTAGGTAAATCCTCTCAAGTGAATTTCAATGATAGAACGTTACTAGATCGGGTTCTAAAATGGGTGGTTTAGCTGTGGATATGGAAGAGGTTGCTTATGAAGGTGAGAGTTGGGGGAGTTGTTGGTGTTTAGTGATGGTGTTTCTTCTCGTATGAATGGTTTTCGGAAGGATGAAGGTATGAGTGATATGAATGAGTCTGAATTGATATTTGGTTCTATTGGTAAGGAGTCTGTTGTGAGTAATAATTCTAATGTTGGTGTTAAGTCTAAGATTGTTAATGATTTTCCTTCTGCTGGTAGTGTTTCTGTTAATAAAAATGATTTGGGATCTAGTGGTAATGATGATGTTCCTGAAATGCCTGTACCTTTTGATGAGAACCCTATTCTGAATCTCTATTTTACTGTCATAAGAAGATTCGAATGGCAAAGTGTGAATATGAAGGAAGTTAGAGTTCCTGGTATGTTTAAGATTGTAGGTGATGGTAGTTTGTTGAACAAGGGGGTTGGCTCGGTTAGTAATTTTGAAGCAGGGGACAGAGTAAAGAGGTGGGTAGTGGGTTAAGTAACAATGGGGGTTTAAGAGTTTTTGGAGGTTTTGGAAATAATAAGCTCAAGTTTGTATCGACGGCTTTGAATGAAGAAGGTAGGGAAGTTGCAGTTATGGATCCGGTTTTAGAAGAGGGTATTCAGAAGTGGAGTATGACTGTTGTTGGTCACTTTGTGGGGTTTCAGATGGGTTATAGGGAAATTCTAGGTCACCTAAAGAGAATGTGGCATTTATTTCAGCTTGAGGAGGTTATCGTTAATCAAGGTTTGTATTATTTCAACTTTAAGTCTCAGGAAGGTATGAATAGTGTTATAGAGAATGGGCCCTGGATGGTGGAGAATAAGCCGTTGTTTGTTCGTAAATGGGAGCCTGGTTTGTGTATGTCTAAATTGGATACTTCTAAGGTTCCATTGTGGGTTAAAATTTATGACATCCCGTTAGAAGCTTGGAATGTGGATGGTATTAGTAGGATTGCTAGTAGAATAGGTGTTCCAATTATTATGGACAAAATTACTACTACCTCCGTCCCAAAATTATTGTCCACTTTTGACTTTTTTAGTCTTTCTTTGTCAACTTTGACCATAAATATTTTTGTTTGTGCTATTTACTATTTGATGCATAATATATGAGTGAATTGAGTTTTAAAATGTATTTTTTCATTGGTGTTAATTTTCATCAAGTATTATGTAACTTAAACAAAATTATTTAGGTAAAGTTGACGAAGAAAGTTCAGAAAGTCAAAAGTGGACAATAATTTTGGGACGGAGGTAGTACGTCATTTTGTGAAAAACCATTTGGTAGGGCATTGTATGCTAAGGTTTTGGTGGAGGTCGATGCAGCAAAGGGTTTGATTGATACTGTAGAAATTTGGTATAAAAGCTTGAGAAAATCCATGATGCTAAATGTTGATTATGTGTGGAGACATTTGGTGTGTGATCATTGTAAGACTTTCGGTTATCTTTCTAGGTTTTGTAGTAAGGGTCTAGCTAATGTGGAAAAGAAGGTTGGTGGGGATGAGAGTGTTAAAAACTATAGGGCTGCTGGGAATGTTGTTAGTGATCAAGAAGGGTGGCAAAATGTTGGTTATAGGAGAGGTAATATAAATTTTGTCAACAATTATCAGTAGCGTTCGGTGAATGGTTATAGTGGTAGAGGAAATATGGGTTATAGAGATAGGGGTGGTATTAATAATAAGGGTCGTAATAATGTTGTAGATGTTGGGGTATGATAAAAATATGAATGTTGATGAGTGTATAGTGGTAGATGAAGTTGTCAAAAGTAGTTCTAATGTTGGTGTGGGGATGTCAAATGTTAAGAGTAATTCTAAGAAGGAGTCGGGTAATTTGGAAATGAAGGATAAAGCTAGTGATGGTATTTCTAAGGGTTTTGGCTTTAAGGATGGTGTTAGTTTTTATTTTTAATTATATTTGTTTTAATGTGGAAAATAGGTTTGATGTTTTGAATAAAGATATTGATGTTGAGGTTTCTAATGTATGGGAAGACGTGAGGGCTCGTATTACTACTGCTTGCAATTCAGGTCTTCCTATTGCAGAGGAAGAAATTAATAAGTGGCCTGATGATATAGTAAAATTGTACAAGGAAAAGTGGAAGAAGAGTCTTATGCTGAGAGAAGCCCGGCTGAAATGAAGTTAATTGAAGTGATGGAGAATCTTCATAACAGAATTGTCCAGTTGAATGAGAATCTTCATGTAAATGCTCGTGCTAATGCCCTGAGGTTAGTTAAAGAAACTGATGAAGCAACGGGTGTTAAAAGTAATAGTAATATGTATACAAAGTTCTATGATCAGTCTTGCAGAGAAGATCTTATTAAAGTGGAGGAGTTACAGTGGGAAAGAAGAAGGGCTGAAGTTGATCTTTTCATGTTGACTAAGAGGCCGCTTATGGATGATTTTAAGGAGATTTGGACTGATGATATGGTGGAATATTTTTTAGAAAGATGTGAGGAGATTAAAAACGATGAGAAGAACGGTCACTATGCTGATGATAGTGGGTTTGATGATATGGAGGAAGTTGGTGAAGATGTTAGTGGTTCTGCAAATTTTGTGACTCAGAATGAGGTTTCAAGTGATATTGATGGTTCTATGGCTCAAATGCAAGGTGGTCTTGCTGCACACCCTTCTAATCTCCAATGATTGTCAATGTTGCTTGCTGGAATATTAGAGGTATGACTAATACCTCTAAACAAGATGAAGTGAAATTGTTAATTAGGTAAGAAAAGGTTAGTATGTGTGCTATTATTAAAACTCAAGTTTCTAAAAAGTTTTTTAATCAGGTTGGGGATAGTTTTCTGTTTTTCATGAGAATGGCATGTCATTCTTGTGTAGTGGAAAGGGATGTAGCAAATTTTGTTTTTTGCTTTTTAATGCCTATGTAACAGGCCGTGATGGGGGATTTCATCCTCATCCGTTGTACTTCAACGCTTTTTTGGTGTAATGCATTTTACCAGGGTATTGATTCCCTTTTACTAAATTTTTTTTGAGAGAGACAGGAAACCTTTATGGAGGAATCTGAGTGAGCATAATATGTTGGTTAGCAATGAGCCTTGGGTGGTTTTGGGGGATTTTAACGTTATTATGAATACGGATGAATGTTCTAATAGTTTTAACATTGTCGATAGAGATATGGATGTGTTTAGAAGGGTTTTACATAGTCTGGAGTTGGAAGATATTGTTAGTTATGGTATGTTTTACACTTGGATTCAAAAGCGAAGGAATCCAGAAGCTGGTATGCTTAAAAAACTTGATAGAATTTTGGGCAATGCGAGTTTTTTGTCTTCTTATGCTAGCTGTTTTGCTAAGTTTCTTACTTATAAGACTTCGGATCACTGCCCGGCTATCATTGTTTATCCTGATGTTAAAGGCTTTAAGCCTCGGTCATTTCGATTTATGAACTTTTTGATTGATAAGCCTGAGTTTCTCTCTACTGTTAAGGATAATTGGTATAGTGAAGTTCATGAGTTTTATATGTTTGTTCTTGCTAAAAGGTTAAAAAAATATGAAGAAACACTTGAGGAATATGAATAGATTAAATGGAAATGTTTTTGATAAGGTCAAAGTTTTAAGGGAGGAGTTAAAAAGGGTGCATAATTGTTTAGATAAGGATCCAGATTGTGTTCATCTAAGAGAAGAGGAGTATGTTTTTTGTAATGCTTATAAGGAGGCTGCTAGGGATGAAGAGATGATTCTCAGACAAAAGACGAAGATTCAGTGGCTTAAAGATGGTGATCAGAATTCGGCTTACTTTCACAACTCTTTGAAGGGTAGGATGTTTAGAAACAGGATTGAGGTTGTGTATGATTCTGAGGGTCACAAATATGAGGGAGATTATAATGCTCCCAAGTTTGTTGATCATTTTAGTAAGTTTTTAGGCACTGAAGATGAGGTTTTTCCTATTGAAGATCCAGATAGCTTGTTTATTAATAAGTTGGATGCTCAATGTGCTGACTATATGGTTAGGCTGGTTTTGGATGATGAGATTAAGTTTGCCATGTTTAGTATAGAGGATGATAAGGCTGCGGGTATGGATAGTTACACTTTGAAATTTTTCAAAACTGACTGGAACATTGTAGGGGGTGATGTCTATGCTGCAGTGAAGGAATTCTTTTATTCTAGCAAGTTATTAAGGGAGTTCAATGCTAATCTGATTTCTCTTGTTCCTAAACTGCAAACCC
>BQNB010128444.1:1783-19278 GCA_026074375.1 Tanacetum coccineum
CCTTGTGATTAAGATGAGTACACATCAGGAATACTTAATTTGGCATACTATATATATCACATGAATAAATATTTTGCTTATCCCTTAAAGAGTCTTAGGGTATATGGGGTAAGTAGAATTTAATAAGTGAACATATAGCCTTATTCATTCCTTAAAGAGCCTTAGGGTATATGGTATGGATATTGTTGCTTAATTTTTTTTGTCTTGTTTGTACCTTAAAGAGCCTTAAGGTATATGGTGCAAATAAGATTGGTCTATTTATGTCTTAAAGAGCCTTCGGGTATATGACTTAAATAAAATCTTGAGATACAAAATTAGGAATAAGGGAGGAAAAGTAATACACAATTAGCTTTTATGAGTAGTGTTAGCATCATAACTTGTATTTTACAATGATCTTGTTTTTAAGCTTGGCTTGGAGAAGTGAAAGTCGGGGATGATGAATTTATCCATTTGAACACTTTTTGTGCTTTTTGTTCCATGATCCTAAAAATTATCAATGAATAATGAAAGCAATACATTATGTCACACAAGAATAAGTTGTAAGTTGTAAATTATGAAAATCATAAAAATGGAAAAATGTTTAGAAAATGGGAAAACGGGGTGTTTTAAAACTTGTGATTTCTTAACTTTCCCACAAAAGACTTTGCTACTTTTCAAAGGATTAGTTTGGGGAGGTTTTGGAGTATTTGGTTTTAGAGCATATAACATTGCGTGAGGACACGACAATCACTTAGTTTGGGGAATTTTGATATGTGAGAAATCACATATCCGTTTTATATCAAAAATAACCCTAAAAAGATGAAAAATGAACAAATTATGCTTGTATATTGTGTATTTTGTCTTTTGTGATGTGTAGGTACGGATATTGCAAAAATCACAAGAAAAGAGCCAAAAACCGGGCAAAAACGAACACGAGACGGAAAGAGTACACAAGAGCGGGAATTTATCAAGCAAAGGTCAACAAAAGTCAACCAAAGTCAACCTTGGTCAACTCACAAGATGACAAAACCTTTGAAAGCACCAAAAAGCCCTTAATGTTAAATCAATTTCACCAAAAGTCCCTAAATGAATAACACCGTTAGTCTCTTATTACCAAAGGACTAACGGTCGTTAAGTGTAAAATAACCAAAACCAAAACCATTTACCCAAGCCCAAACCAATACTAAAAGCCCAATCCCTTTTATCAAAAGGCCCAAGTCAAACCCTTTTGTTTAAGCTCGGTCAAACAAAGAAACGTATAAAGAAAAGAAAAAAAATCGGGAAAACGTTTTACTATTCATTTATCTTCCCCAAATTTAACCCTGTGTCAAAATCAAGCGGGTAAAACCCACTCCCTTCACTATTCCTACATGGCATTAAAGATTCGAGTACTATGCTCCATGTCAGCAAGCAAAAACGTCACTCCAAGCAATGATTGGCTCATTCTGACTCATGGATGCCACGCGTACATCAAACAAACACACTAAAATTGGAAATTTACACTAAATTCAGTGCAAAAGAAGCACAAGGCTCCAAGAAGTTGGGATTGCCACGCTGGCAATCCGTGTGCCTCTTTTCAATCCAAGGGCCACAATTAGAGATCCAATGATTGGTTAGAAAGGGATGGTCAAGATTAAGTGGAGCGTGTATGAGCCTAGAACCTTCCCTCTTGGCCTATAAAAGGAGCCTCATCCTCACTCACAGGATGGAGTTTTTTAGTTTTTAGAATATCTTATTTTATGTAATTTTAGCTTATTGTCTTTCCATTTAAATGTAATTTTCTTCTTTTAAGCTTGTACTCAGTTTTAATATCAATAAAAGTTTAGTTTACAAATTGTTCATCTGTTAATTACTGTTTTTACTTAAATGCATAATGGTTTAATCAAGCTCTTTTTACTCATATAAGCTCAAATAAGCTCTCAAATTCATTCATAAGCTAATAGATCACTCAGTTAAGCTCACAAAAGCTTAACTGAGTTTATTAAATACTCAAATCCACCATCAATTTACCTCAGCTTTAATATGGAAGGGAAGCCAGTTATGGAAGGGCTTCCAAGACCACACCAGCTTATCATAAGATAAGCTGGAGCTTGTTGAGAAGCTCCTCGAGCAATTTTTATAAGCCTTGTTTAAGCAAAGGTTTTAGTAAGTTCTAATTTTCTTTTTTAAAGTTTACTTTTGCATCCTAGCTTAACACTGCTTATTTTCTGTTTATTGCTGTTTAGATTTGCTTAATAGTATGCTATTTGAGTTCAATTGTTAGCTTAATTCATAGTTTACATGTTATTGATATAAAACAGTCAAAAATACCAAAAATATTAGCATTTACTTATAGCTTGTGATTTCTGCTTATTTGATTATTAAAAGTTGATCATAAGGTTTGTTATAAGCTAATAATAATCTGGTATCTGAAGTTTAAGTCCTAATTCTTAATATCATAAGCTAAAAATGAGATTGAACAATTTAAAGGGGTGTTTAGTATATGGCAGTACTAACTTGAGTTAGTATTGTACATTACCTTTTGGTTCTTTAAAGCAATTCTAAATCTCATTTTCGAGTTTATGTAGTAAGAATTTAAGTTTTCTATAGGTTTAATCAAGATTTTGTAGGTTTGTGTGTAGATTGTAAGGATCTAAGGTCATAGCTCAGATCCATAAACTCTTGAACCTTTGATTTTTTCTAGTGGTTATTTTCAGTGAATTTGCTGTTGTTTTAGAGTTTTAAAGTTGTAGAAACAAGTTTTTGAGTTTTGATCACAAAGTGTCAATTGCATCAGTATTCTAAAAACAGTCCTTAAGGCCATTTTCTAGCTTAAATTTCAGATAGTTAAAGTAGGAGTTAGGTCTTAAAATTTGGAGCACAAGTAGATTATAGGTTATATTAGAACTGTTTGAGCTAAATTTGTAATATTTTGCTTAATTACTCATCTGTTTTTAAGCTTGAACTTAGCGTTTAGTCTTTTCATAAAAAAAAGAACACTCAGCTCATACTGAGTCAATCAGTCTTTTTCAATTAGCCTTTTCTTTGCTTATTTGATTTTCAAACTAATTTTTAAGTGTAGTTTTAAGTAGTTTGGAAGATGGGCTTTGATTCACTTGTATTTATACATAAAATAATATATAAAATACACCAAAAGAGCAATTAAGAACTTTTCCAAAGTCTCCCTTAAGGAAAATTCACTCTAGAAGATATATATATAATACGTATTTACCGGGAAGTATGCTTTCCCGAGTCGTTTCCCTAACGACTTGTGAAATTGAAATCACGCTTTAGTTTGGATTATGATTTGAATAAGAGCAAAGATTGATTTGATTATCTATGACTACTAAATAAAAGCAACAAATAAAATAAGCACACAAAAGCAATTAAACACTTAAAACAATTAACGGGAACAATTAAAACACGACAAATAAGCAAAAAAGACCAAATTAACCCTTAAAATGCAAACTAAAATTTTAAACCTAGAATAGGACAAAAGAAAATTTTAGGAAAAAGAAAATTATTTTTTTGATTATTTTTGAATTTATTATGAATTAAAAACTATTTTAATCTAATTAAATCCTAAAAAATAGCAAATTAAGTCCTAAAAATTTAGAAAAATGATTTTTAAACTTATTAAAGTCTAAAGTAACTTAAAAACTCAGAAAACTATTTTTTTGTATTTTTATAAAACTTTTTTCTATTTTTTATGTATTTTCGAATTTTAAAACCTTAGAAAAATGATTAAAAATAATCTACTTTATGGAAAATTACCAAAAATTCAGGGAAAATCTAAAAAGCTATAAAGATCAAAGGAAAAATATGAAAAGGCTCACTGCTTAACAAATAAGCCCTAAATAAGCAATGTTAAGCTACGACTTATAATGAAAAAGGAAAATTAAAATGTGCATCACTATTAAATGGTGCAAGCTTTGGTTGGATGAGCTATTGAAGCAAAGTGGTAAAACGTGTGTGTTGTGTGCTTAAGGTCGTGGGTTCAAGTCTGGCAATCCCCCATTTTTTGCAATTTTTTTTTACTTTTAACAAAAACTAAATATCAAAACTTATTAAAAACCTGATTTTAAACAACTTTAAAACTACACTTTTTGTCTGAAAATGACAAATTAGCTCTGAAACAGCTTATTAATAAGCTAACCTCGGAAAGTGAGCTTTTGAGCTCACTTATGCTTGGTTACACTAAATTACTTGCACAAAGTTCAATATAAGCTCGAATGCTAAACCAAAAGTTGTTCTAGACAGCTTAAGATGCCTACAAGCTAATTCTAATAAGCTAATTAAACAAGAAACACTAAAAGCTAACTAAAATATAGGATCAAAGCTGCAAAATTAAGCTAAGCTAAAAAGCTCAATAAGCCAAGACAGAGGTTGAGCTTATGAGAACTAATTAACCTAACTATAAGCTATAAATTCAAACAAGAAAATCATATACTACAACTTAAAATTCTAAAATTAAAAGGCTAAATTCTATTACTACTGTTTTTGGTATTTATGAGATTTTTATGACTTTTTAAGCTAATTTTAACTAAGTAATTAAGCTAGAAAATAATGTTACTACTGCTGATGTACTTTACCAAAGAGCAAAGCAAAAGTGTAGGCCACAAAGGTGGTCAATTCTGCACTAAACAAACTCATTAGGAGTGTTTAAACACCAAATAAACGAAATACAAGCCTTAAAGAGCTTTGATCAAATTTACACAAGCAAAGAGAAAGGGAAAAAGTCCCCTGGTGTTGACACACTCAAATTAAGCCCTAACTTGTTGATTTTTAAAATCTAACCTTTAAAAACTCTTTTACTACTAGTTACAAATGAAAATAAAACTGACTCAAACAAAATACACAATCCCCTTTGACTTTTGATGGTCAAACAAGTCTATTCCAAACACCCCTTAATATTGTTGACAGATTTCAAAAAGCTTTTAAAATGGAAATCCACTTAACTAAACTTTGATACCAGACATCAATGAGCTTATAACAAGCTTAGCAAACATGATTAGCAACTGAATAATCTAGGAATCAAAGATCTATACTAACTTAACTAATTTTTTTTTTTTGGTTTTTATGAATTTTTAAGACAACAAACTGAAATCAAAGATCTAAACTATTTTAAGCAAAAACAGATAAGCAATATATCTAATAAGCAAAAGTAGATGAGATAAGCATGAAATAAGCACAAATTAAGCACTAGAAAAGCAATTAGACAAAGCAAAATAAGCATCTAGTAACTAAGCTAATTTAAGCTAGAAAATTAAAACAAGGAATTTAAATGAGAACTAACCAATAGCTTCAGCTAAACAGAAGCTCATAGGCTCATAGAGCTTTTCAACAGCTCTGGCTTATCCTAGGATAAGCCAGTAAAGTCCTTAGGATCCCTTCCATTATTGGATCCCCTTCCATAAGCTTAATAAGTCCAATTATCAAGGTAATTAGCTGATTTTATTTATTTAAGTAGATTAATAAGACTGAATTAAGCTCAATCTAAGCTTAGAGACTTAGAGAGCTAATAAGAGCTTATTGAGAGCTTATGAGTCATTAACATGAGAACACTAGAGCTATTTGAGAATTTATAACAATTGTATTAAAAGAAGACTGAATTTCATTTACTAAAAGCTTGTTACATTACTGGAAAGAGATTACAATAGGAATTTAAAGAAAATACATGAAAATTTCATAAGCTAAACTAAATTAAGCTAAAAAAATTAAAGAGCTAACTCGATAGTGTGTGTGTGTGAAATGTGTGGCTATTTATAGCCTCTTAGTGAACCTTCTAGCCTCTTGAGGTCTACCCACGCTCCCATCAATCTCTGCCATCCATTCTTCCAATCATTGGAGGATAATCCTGAGCCGTTGGATCATATTTGGGACACACGGATTGCCAACGTGGCATCCGTGTGTCAGCCTTGATTGTGCTTGTTTACTGAGTGAATCCAATGCAAATCCGAATCCTTCTTTGTGCTTTCACTCCTGCCAACGTGGCCTTCTTGCTTAAGTGAGACAATTAGGGCCTTTGAGATTACAAATCTAACCCTGCCATTTTGTACTAGACCACTTGAATTGTCTATTGCACCCTTTAATTTTCATTAGCCCTATGTTTTACCCATGGTTAAGTGATGAAGGAGACGATGAACAGTACCAACAATTTTTCCCGCTTGTTTTTGACTGAGATGGTAAAAAGGGGTAAGTTTAGGTATTTGGCATTTTTAGTCCTTGTGTTTATTAGCCATATAAGTCCATGTGGTGTAAAGGAGTTTTGATATTGGCAAGATAAGTCCCTGGATTTATCATTAGGGTTTATGGGCTTTGGTTTTGGGCCGGGTAAAGTTTAATGATTTTGGGCTTTGGATCCGGGTATGGTTTTGATAGGATTTGGCCCATTAAGCTTAGGGATTATTTGTGTAACTTTAGAAACATGAGGGACTAGATTTGTAACTTTGGATTTTTGTCCTTTTGTGCTTTGACTAAGTTGACTAAGAGTTGACTGAGGGTTGACTTTTTTGACTTTGGCTTCCGGCACTTGCACACTCTTCCGTTTCCCGTGTATGTGTTTGTCCATTTTTGATCGTTTTCATGTGATTTTTGCTTTATCCGTACCTGCACACACAAAACATAAAAACAAGCATAACTTTGCCATTTTTAGTATGATTTTGGGCTTAATTGGGCCTTTTTAGGTATAAACGGATATGTGTTTTCACACATATCAGGCTTTTTAGTGGTATAAGTCTTATAACCATAAGGTTCTGTCTATTAGCTTAAAAATAAATCCAAAATTCCCTATTTGTCTGTTTGATTAGCAGTTTTACATCAGATTGCTTAAGTGCTTAATACAGCTTATGGCTCATTCTTTTTGCTTAATTCTTGCTAAGATTTGCTTGTTAGGTTAGTATTAGGGTAGTAGTAGCTTAAGTAGTTTCAGTTTGAGCTTATTCAAGTTTTTAAGTTTCCTTAAAAAGCAAAATAAGTTTTAAGTCTAATTTGTCAGTTTTTAAGCTCAATTTCTGGCTTATTGTTTAAGATTTACAAAAAGTTTCTTTTGCAAAAGTTGTTAGTTTCAAGCTGTTTTATAAGATTTTCCAAAAAGTTTTGAAAAATAAAATAAATAGCAAAAAGTTAAGCCACGGGTTTGAACTTGTGACCTAACCTTTCACACCCACATGTCCCAACATACACACACATTAACCATCGCACCAGACCAGGGTTATCTGTTATGATAGCCCACACCTAATCTTTTAAATACATTTTCAGTTCCTTTTTCAATTAAAAAGTCGTAGCTTAGTTAGGACTCTTTAGGGCTTATTGAGTTAGCTTATTTCGGGTTTATATTTTTTATAAAATCTGTTAAACTTTTGTTCATTTTTCTGTAATTTTCCTAGAATTTTTAAATTTAGTTTGGTATTTTTAATCATTTAATTTTTCTTAAAAACTTTAAAATATCATAAAAAATAGAAAAATAATAAAAAAAAATTTCTTTTTCTAAAAAAATTCTTTTATCATAATTTAGGTTTCGAAATTAAATTTGCGTTCGTAGATCTTAATTTTAGTATACTTGCTTAATTGTCGCTTTTCTTCTAGTTACCCGTTTACAGTTTCTCATGGTTTAATTATGCTTAGTTGTTTAATTTCCTACTTCCTTAGCGTATTTTATGTGTTTTTTATTCGTGAGAAATAGAAAACACAACTCAAAATTTTAGAAGCACATATATTCACGGTCTTTGTTTCTCCGCGGTGAAGTATGACTCAAAACGAGGTCTCAATTTTCAGAATTCTTAGGGTATAGGGTGAGTACAAACGAGCCCGGTGAACACTTACCAGATGAGAGGAGCGTATGAAGGTGCAGTGACATAGATATAATAAGAATAGCGTAGTGTGCTTTGAGTACACAGAATAATTCTGTAGCAGGTGCACCTTGTGTCCTCAGGGAATTTTGGAATTTAAATACTTTGATATTATACGTATATATAATTTAAGACACATCAAATTTTTGGCGCCGTTGTCGGGGAATTGTGTTAAAAATTCTCTCGTTTAAATTTGTCGATCGTGATTTGGAGAACCTTTCGTCTTCGAAAGTTACGTCTTTTTGAAGAAAAAAAAATCAAAAATCTAAAAAATATAAAAATATAAAAAGTAAAAAATATTTTTCTTTTTCTTTTTACTATATGTAGAAGTTAATAGATAAATAAAAAAATACAAAAATATTTGCTCTTCCGAATTTTTTGATTTTTTATTGTGTTCTCTTAAATACTAAAATACACAAGCAATTTAATTCTCTTACTAGAGAATTTGTAAATATCCATTAATAAGTTCCCGAACTTAAGATTCAAAAAAAAGTAACCGTCTTGTGTCACTTACGAAAAAGGCGCACCTCTTTTGTGAAATAAGCTATTAGGAGGGTTGTTCCACGGAACTACGACCCGAAGGGACAAACGTTTTTAAGGCGATTCGCTCCCACTACGTCCCCCGTTTGCAAGTTTCACTTAAGGGAGTTACCCTAAGTTTGTTGATTATTCGGTGAAACAAAAATATTTTTGTGTATATATTTTCTCTCCTCGTTTGTTTTGTTTAGTGCATGCGCACTAGAAATTCCCATTATCCAAATAATTCACCCGTAACCATTCTGAGACGTCGAAATAGAAGACGTGTTCCAAACGTAGTCGAACCCGAGCTTCGTACTATCGTTGAAGTTGCACCAATGGCGGAACGAACAATGGAAGAGCTACTCCAAGCACCCACGGAAGGGTATGGAGAAGCTATCGTCATACCGGAAATTAATGCGGATCATTTTGAGATTAAGACGAATTTGCTACAATTAGTTCAAGCTAACCCGTTTCATGGTTTTGAGAGGGAAAATCCCCATACTCATATTAACAATTTCAAAAGGATTACCTCGACTTTGAAATTTAGGGATGTGCCGAATGATGTGATTAAACTTATGATGTTTCCATATTCGCTCGAGGGAGCCGCTAGAGTTTGGTACGATAAAGAACCTCCTAATTCGATCTTGACTTGGGAGGATCTCGTAACCAAATTCGTGAATCAATTTTTCCCTCCCTCGAAGACCACTCACTTAAAGAATGAAATCTCTCGTTTTACCCAAAAATTCAAGGAAACATTTAGTGAAGCATGGGAACGATTTAAGGAAATGCTTAGAGCTTGTCCCCACTACGGATTTACGGAGTTAACCCAAATAGATACTTTCTATAATGGTTTAAATGATAACGATCAAGACTCCTTAAATGCCGCGGCAGGTGGAAATCTTTTGAGTAAGACTACTAGAGAAGCTTTGAACATAATTGAGAATAAATCAAAAGTTCGTTATTCACGAAATAAATCGAATGTTTCTAGGATGAATACGACTTCTAGGGAAAGTTCTAGTAGAACGGATGAGAGAATTGATAAGCTTGCGGACTAAATTTCGACCTTAGTTGAGATTGTTTCTAAGAAAGTTGTCACTCCCGCTACGGTTAAAGCGGTTGAGGAATCTTGTGTTACTTGTGGTGGTGCTCATGCTTACTACAATTGTCCTAATACCGATAGCAATCAATCTAGTGTTTGTGCTGCAACGAGTACTTACAATCAAGTAGCTCCTCCAAACCGTGTTAGCAACCACATGGCACCACCCGGTTTTGCTCCGGTGCAAAACAATGGTCAAAATAGGTATAATCAAAATCAAGGTCAAGGGAATAATTTCAATCGGGGAAATAATTTTCATGAAAATCAAGGTTTTCAAGCTCCAAATAATCATGCTCCAAAATTTCAAAATTAAAGATTTCAAAACCAACCTTTTTAAGTTCCTAATAATCAAGTTCAACAAGGAGTTTCAAATGAGTTTTCAAGTTACATGAAATCTAATGATCAAATGATGATAAACATGCAAAATTAAATCAACTCGTTAAAAGGATAATTTAAGAATGAAATTCAAAATACAATGAAGACTCAACAAACCGTCTTGATGAATCAACAAAATGCTTTTCAAAATAATTTGCAAAATATGTTAAGTGGATTTTTCCAAAACCAAGCCTCAACTTTAGGTACTCTTCCGAGTAATACTATTCCTAACCCGAAGTGTGAGATGAAAGCAATCACTACTCGAAGTGGTGTTGCTTATGAGGGACCTTCGATTCCTACTAATCCTTCCCCCAAAAAGGTAGTAGAACGAGCAACCGAGGAGACAACGGATAAGGAGCAAACTAATTTCTAAGAAAGTACCGCTCACATCCAACCTCTGGTTAACCCCATTCCAATTCCGGAACCCGATGTTCCGAAGACTTTACTTAAGCCTAATATTCCATATCCTTCGAGACTTAATGATCGAAAGTTCCGTGAAAAAGCTTCGAATCAAATGGAGAAGATCTTTCAAATCTTTCAAGATTTGCGCTTCGACATTAGCTTCATGGACGCTTTACTTTTGATGCCAAGATTTGCCCCTACGATTAAGAATTTTCTCATGAATAAGGACAAGTTGTTTGAATTAGCTAAGATACCGTTGAATAAGAATTGTTCGGCAATGCTCCTTAAAAAGCTTCCCAAAAAGCTTAGAGACCCGGCTAAAAAAAAAGTCTTTTTTTTTTTTCCTTTATACCATGTGATTTCTCGGGAATGAATGTATGTCACACCTTGGCCGATCTTGCGCTAGCATAAATCTTATGCCTCTTTCCATATGGAAGAATCTATCATACCTGAACTTACCCCACTCGGATGACTCTCGAGCTAGCGGATCGATCATCGATCCATTACTCGTCCTAAAGGACTCACTAAAGACGTCTTTGTCAAAGTGGGTAACTTTCACTTTCCTACCGACTTTGTTGTTGTTAATTTTGAAGCTGATCCTCAGGTTCCTCTCATTCTTGGGAGATCCTTCTTGAGGACCGGCGGTGCCTTAATTGATGTTTTTGGAGAAGAAATAACCCTTCAGGTTAATGACGAAATCGTGACTTTTAATCTCGATCAAACTACGAGATACTCCTCTATATACGATGATATGTCTGTAAACCAAATTGACATCATTGATGTTGCTAGTGAGGAGTATGCTTCAGAAGTGTTAGGTTTTTCTAATAATTCTTCGGGTGGCAATCCCACCACGACTTTTGAGCCTATTATTTCTGACTCTTTTCTTTCCTTCACTCCGTTCGAGGGAAGTGACTTCATTTTGGAAGAGATCGAGGCTTATCTCAAGGATGATTCAATTTCACCGGAAATTGATCATGCCGATTGTGATCCGGAGGGAGATATTTGCTTAATTGAAAAATTGTTGAATAATGACCCGTTTCAACTCCCTCCGATGAACCTTAAGCAAGTAGAAGTGACTAAGGCAAAATCTTCAATTGAAGAGCCTCTGGAATTAGAGTTAAAAGATTTACCATCTCATTTGGAATATGCTTATTTAGAAGGAATCGATAAGTTACCCGTGATTATTGCAAAAGGTTTAAAAGATGATGAAAAAGAAGCCCTCTTAAAGGTGCTTAAATCACATAAACGGGCCATTGCTTGGAAAATCACCGACATCAAGGGTATTGACCCTCGTTTTTGTACTCACAAAATCTTGATGGAGGAAGATTATAAACCCACGGTACAAAGTCAAAGACGGGTTAACCCAAAAATTCATGAGGTAATCAAGAAGGAAGTAATCAAACTTCTTGATGCCGGAATGATTTACCCGATCTCCGACAGCCCGTGGGTAAGCCCCATTCATTGTGTACCCAAGAAAGGTGGTATAACCGTTGTTGCTAATGAAGATAATGAATTGATTCCAACATGATTAGTTACCGGGTGGAGAGTTTGTATTGATTATAGGAAATTAAATGAAGCTACTCGTAAAGATCATTTTCCATTACCATTTATGGACCAAATGTTAGAAAGATTAGCCGGAAATGAGTTCTATTGTTTTCTAGATGGATTTTCAGGGTATTTTCAAATCCCAATAGATCCCCAAGACCAAGAAAAAACTACTTTCACATGCCCTTATGGAACTTTCGCTTACCGTCGCATGCCATTTGGCTTGTGTAATGCTCCCGGTACGTTCCAAAGGTGTATGATGGCCATATTCCATGATATGATCGAAAAGACTATGGAAGTTTTTATGGATGATTTCTTGGTTTTTGGGGATAGTTTTGCTACTTGCCTCTCCAATTTAGACAACATGCTAAAAAGGTGTGAAGACACGAATTTAGTTCTAAATTGGGTGAAGACACGAATTTAGTTCTAAATTGGGAGAAGTGCCATTTTATGTGTAAAGAAGGAATTATGTTAGGACATAAAATATCAAAGTCCGAGATTGAGGTCGATCAAGCTAAAGTTGATGTTATCGCTAAGCTACCTCATCCGACCACCGTAAAAGGTGTTAGGAGTTTCTTAGGTCATGCCGGTTTCTACCGACAATTTATCCAAGACTTTTCTAAAATTGCGAGACCTATGACTCACCTTCTTGAGAAAGATGCACCGTTTGTATTTTCTCACGATTGTATTGATGCTTTTGAGACTCTTAAAAAGAAGCTTACCGAAGCTCCGATCTTAGTTGTCCCCGATTGGAACCTACCTTCTCAAACTTAAGAGTGATACCTAGTGATTTTGCAATGGTGCGATTTGGGACAACGTAAACGAAGCAATATAGCCCTATACATGTATGCTAGTAGAGGAAAATGACCGAAGCGCAATTCATTACACTACACGGAAAAAGAAATGTTTGCCGTAGTTTATGGCTTTGAAAAGTCTCGGCCATATCTTGTCTAATCCAAAATATAAGTGTAATACGATCTACTCGGCTCTTAAATACCTTCTTAGTAAACAAGATGTTAAGCCGAGATTGCTCCGGTGGGTTCTCCTCCTACAAGAATTTGATATCATCATTCGTGATAAAAAAGGAACGAAGAATCTCGCGGCCGATCATTTATCTAGACTTAAGAATCTTCATAAAGATGTGTTAGAAAATAAAGACATAAATGAAAATTTTCCTTTAGAAACTCTTGGAGTTATATCTAATGGAAGTACCCCATGGTTTGCCGACATTGCAAATTTCCATGCGGGGAATTTTATCGTGAAAGGGATGTCATCCCAACAAAAGAAGAAATTCTTTAAGGACGTTAACATTACTTTTGGGACGACCCCTACTTATTTCGGATTTGTGCTGATCAAATCATTCGACGGTGTGTGCATGGCAAAGAAGCTATTGATATCCTCAAAGCTTGTCATGAGGGACCTACCGTGGGCCATCATGGATCCAATTTCACCGCTAAGAAAGTATTTGATGCCGATTTCTTTTGGCCAACCATATATCAAGATGCCCATGCTATGATCAAATCTTGTGTTACGTGTCAACATCAAGGCAAAATTTCACAAAGAAATGAAATGCCTCAAAACGCTATTCAAGTTTGTGAAATCTTTGATGTATGGGGTATCGATTTTATGGGTCCATTCCCGTCTTCACGAGGGAATAAGTACATTCTCGTAGCCGTTGACTACTTATCAAAGTGGGTAGAAGCGAAGGCGCTCCCCACTAATAATGCTCGAGTTGTAGTAAAATTCTTGAAATCTCTTTTCGCCTAATTTGGAACTCCTAAAGCTATTATAAGCGATCATGGGACCCATTTTTGTAATGATAAATATGCTAAAGTAATGTTTAAGTATGGGGCCACTCATCGTCTCTTACCGCTTATCATCCACAAACAAGTGGACAAGTAGAGGCTTCAAATCATGGCTTGAAACGTATTATTGAGAGGACGGTTGGTGAAAACCGTGCCTCATGGTTCGATAAGTTAGATGACGCTTTATGGGCATTCCGTACTGCTTTCAAGACACCAATTGGTTGTACTCCTTATAAGCTCGTGTACGGAAAGTCTTGTCATCTAACTATTGAGTTAGAGCATAAGGCATATTGGGCCTTGAAACATGCTAATTTTGATCTTAAAACCGCGGGTGATCACCGGAAGCTTCAACTTAATGAACTTAATAAGCTTCGTGATCAAGCATACGAGAATTCTATATTAAAGAGAGGACGAAGAAGGCTATCACGACCTCTAAGAACCTAAAAACCGTCATTTTTAATGTTGGTGATCGAGTTTTACTCTTCAATAATCGTCTTACAGATATTCTCGGGAAAGCTTAAAACCGTTAGGTTGGACCTTTCCACACCATCACCTAAGTTTTTTCCACATGAACAGTCTGAGTTAATCTCAACCCATGGTCCCAAACTTTAGGGTGAATGTGATCGAGCTGAAGCATTACTTTGGAGGAGACATACCATCGAAGGTAGTCCCGGATCTCCAAACCATCCCCATGGAACAACAAATGCGGGGAGTCCGAGTCAGCTTATGTGACTAGGTATACAAAAACAAAGCGATTTCGTGTGGAGGCACCCCCATAGCTTATCCTTTTTCTTTTTTATTTCTATGTGATTTGAGGAGGCTTTTATCTCTTCCAATTCTTGTTAGATTGTGCTTGTGATTGTTTGTAGGATATGACCCCAAATTTTTAAGACCTCTCGTGTCGGTTGTTTTGTCCTGGTCCACTCGAGCTTATCTGCCATTTGCTTGCCATTAGTTTGGGAAAATCCATATCGAAATAATTAATGGCTAACATCTATCTTTTTAGCATACTAAATAAAACGCTTAAGATTTTTGTGATCCTTTCTCCAAGCTCGGATTATACATCAGACTCTTTGAGTTCTAGTATATTTTAGCCTAAGACTAGGAAACATTGAAGACATTGTTTAGATTTAGTTATGGGGTGGTAATACTTCGATATGATCTTACCTACTTTTGCTCGTTGTTCTTACGTACCCCGTTTTCCCGCGAAAATTTTAAAATTTTATATATGTAAAAATTTAAAAGTTCAGTTTAAAAAAAATAAAAAAAAATAAGTATTTTGACACAAATGTAGGTTTCCGTTGATGAGAACATAAATAAATTTTGACCCGACCGATTTTATATCTTAGCTTTCTCCTTAACTTAAAATAAATTAAAATTTGCTAATCTTTTATACAAGGAGCTATAAAAAGCAATCTAGCTTGAAAAACGTCAAGATTTTTTGCAAGTTTCCAAACTTCTGAATTTTAAAATATGCAAAGATCAGATTATTTGGCTAGGCATTCACTAGTTTTCTTTATTAGAAATTTTTAATTGGAAAGAAACCAGAGATGATAGAGTAAGAATATAAGTTTAGATGCTAACTTGGAACAGATTTTGATTTCATTAAAGCTCACAAGTGTAATTGTGGCTTTTTCTCCCATTAGCTTGTTTCACCTTTATATATAATTGTTTAATAAATAGAGTTGTGCGGTTTTTTTGGTTAAAATTTAGTTTAATCAGCGATTTTCTTATTCCTTTGTGATTAAGATTAGTATACATCAGGAATACTTAATTTTGGCTACTATATGTATCACAATAAAAAATATTTAGCTTATCCCTTCAAGAGCCTTAGGTATATATGCTAAGTATAATAATAATTGAATGATAAGCCTTATTCATTCCTTAAAAAGCCTAAGGGTATATGGAATGGATATTGTTGCTTAATTTTTGTCTTGTTTGTACCTTAAAGAGCCTTAGGGTATATGGTGCAAATAAGATTGGTCCATTTATGTCTTAAAGAGCCTTAGGGTATATGACATGAATGGAGCCATGCTTAAGTAACCTAATAAAAGCCAAATTTTGGTTGCCTCAATGTGGACTTAACTTTGATGACATTTGATCTATTGAAAAGGGCTAGGAACTAATTATTGCGTCTTAACCGTTCCCCTTTATTTTTGGAATTAATAAGTATCGAAATAAAGTCTTAAAGAGCCTTCGGGTATATGACTTAAATAAAATCTTGAGATACAAAATTAGAAATAAGGGAGGAAGAAGTAATACACAATTAGCTTTATGAGTAGTGTTAGCATCATAACTTGTATTTTACAATGATCTTGTTTTTAAGCTTGGCTTGGAGAAGTGAAAGTCGGGGACGATAAATTTATCCATTTGGACACTTTTTGTGCTTTTTGTTCCATGATCCTAAAAGTTATCAATGAATAATGAAAGCAATACATTATGTCACACATGAATAAGTTGTAAGTTGGAAATTATGAAAATCATAAAAATGGAAAAATATTGAAAAATGGGAAAACGGGGTGTTTTAAAACTTGTGATTTCTTAACTCTCCCCACAAAAGACTTTGCTACTTTTCAAAGGATTAGTTTGGGGAGGTTTTGGAGTATTTGGTTTTAGAGCATATAACATTGCGTGAGGACACGACAATCACTTAGTTTGGGGAATTTTGATATGTGAGAAATCACATATCCGTTTTATATCAAAAATAACCCTAAAAAGATAAAAAAAAATGAACAAATTATGTTTGTATATTATGTATTTTGTCTTTTGTGATGTGTAGGTACGGATATTGCAAAAATCATAAGAAAAGAGCCAAAAACCGAGCAAAAACGAACACAAGACGGAAAGAGTACACAAGAGCAGGAATTTATTAAGCAAAGATCAAACAAAAGTCAACCAAAGTCAACCTTGGTCAACTCACAAGATGACAAAACCTTTGAAAGCACCAAAAAGCCCTTAATGTTAAATCAATTTCACCAAAAGTCCTTAAAAGAATAACAACGTTAGTCTCTTATTACCAAAGGACTAACGGTCGTTAAGTGTAAAATAACCAAAACCAAAACCATTTACCCAAGCCCAAACTAATACTAAAAGCCCAATCCCTTTTATCAAAAGGCCCAAGTCAAACCCTTTTGTTTAAGCTCGGTCAAACAAAGAAACGCATAAAGAAGAGAAAAAAAGCGAGAAAACATTTTACTATTCATCTATCTTCCCCAAATTTAACCCTGTGTCAAAATCAAGCGGGTAAAACCCACTCCCTTCACTATTCCTACATGGCATTAAAGATTCGAGTACTATGCTCCATGTTAGCAAGCAAAAACGTCACTCCAAGCAATGATTGGCTCATTCTGACTCATGGATGCAATGCGTACATCAAACAAACACACTAAAATTGGAAATTTACACTAAATTCAGTGCAAAAGAAGCACAAGGCTCTAAGAAGTTGGGATTGCCACACTGGCAATCCGTGTGCCTCTTTTCAATCCAAGGCCACAATTAGAGATCCAATGAATGGTTAGAAAGGGATGGTCAAGATTAAGTGGAGCGTGTATGAGTGGGGTGAGAAGCAGGAGGAAGCTTTTCGAATGTTGAAGGACAATTTGTGTAATGCACCAATATTTTCGTTACCGGATGGAGTAGAATATTTTGTGGTTTATTATGATGCGTCAAACCAAGGATTGGAATGTCTTCTTATGCAAAGGGGTAAGGTAATCGCCTATGCATCAAGAGAATTGAAGAGCCACGAGAAGAACTGTAACACCCCCAAATTGGGTCGCAGTGGAATAAGGGTCCGGGGCGTGTTACTTCTCAGATCAATAACACAAGATATATATAGAACCACCAAAAAGTCATTTGAAAATGATTCATTGGATTTAACAAAGTAATTGTTACATAAGCCCGAAGCTTAACTTGTTCCCTTGATCAAAATACAAAGATTTTCAGCCC
>BQNB010128445.1:0-19278 GCA_026074375.1 Tanacetum coccineum
AATTAAACAATTTAGAGGATAAGAAGAAAGAATTAAACGGATTTTAGGTTACGGAGATTATTTTTGGGGTTTTATATTTATTTTAAAGAAAATTTAATTAAATTTTTTTTTAATTATTTTTTTTGTTTTTTTTATAATAAAAAAAACGAGATAAGACAACTTAAACCTAATAATCAACAAGCTTCACGGTAGCTCTTTAAAAGAATTAACTTTTAAAGGTGAGCCGTACGTCGCAAGTGACACAAAAGGCAAGTTTTTGAATCTTTGGTTCGATTTGGGAACTTTTCAAGTTCACCGGAACTTATTTATGATAATACCTCAATTGAAGGTATTATTTGTTGGTGTTCTTTTACCAACTTTGTTTATTTTTATATATTTTTTAAGGATAATTTTTTTTAAATAAAAATAAAATGGAAATAAAAATATTTTTGGATTTTTATATTTTTATAAGAACGAAAATAAACTTCCCGAAGAAAGGATCTTCAAGGCTCGAACACGAACAATCCCGTAAAAATCGCTACACCTCTCCCCGGCAGCGGCGCCAAAAATTGATCCGTCCGAATCAATACGTAGAAAATATATATAATATATATTAATACGTAATAATAAGGATATGCCAATAATAGTATAGTATAGTATTACCGTCGGGTTCAAGAAATTCCCTTTTAACCAAAGCGATATCTCAAAAACCTTACGGGTCGTTTCCTCGACGAGAGGTGAATGGAAATCTACGTTCAAGTTGTAAATCGAGCTTGATTATCACTTAAGTTTTTTTGTTTGGTTTTCTAAATCTACTAAAAGGGAAAGCATATAAAAGGGAAACTAAACTTTTGGATTTAAACTATTTTTAAACTAATATTAATTTTAAGATTAAAAACTACAAGATTATACTAAAATTGATCTAAAAGATATAAATGACGAAAATGCTTGCTAAGTGACGTGAAATGTTCATTAAGTGCGGGTTTAAGGTTTAACGAATTAAAATCCTTCGAAAACAAATTTCAAGAAATTAAATGACAAGTAAAGTAAAATGTTTTTTTAAAATAAATGACAAGTATTTAAATTGCATTAAAAGTAAATGACGGTAAGTAAATTGGAAAATTCTAATGACTATTAATTTTTTAAACCTTTTTAAAACCGCACTTAAATTCCAAATCACTAATCACTTAGCAAGCACTAATGAACTACTCACTAATCATAACAAATAAACTAGCAACAATCATAAGATCAAACATAAACATTTTAAGCTAATAATTCTAAACTACTAGTATTAAAAAGGGAAAAAGGGTAACCGAATGAAGAACCGCAATGATATAAAACCACCCGATCTTACAAACTTAATAAACAAATAAGTTTATCACTTTAAAGCTTTTACTTTACTAATTAGCGAATAAAGGTGTCAACTTTATCTACTAATTATTTTCATAAAAACTATAAAGATCCTTAAGCTCCGGCCTTAGATGTAGAAGGATGGAATACGAAATAAGACATAAAAAGTTAAAACAAAATAAGCTAATAAAAAGTTGAAAACTTTAGATCTAAATCCACCCGAAACTAAGGTGTTCAATCGAGTGAACTCGGATCGGGTATATTTAAGGATTTAGATCTAAGAAAAATAAGCTAGAATAAAAAAAACTAAATTATTGCTAAAAAATAAGCTAGAAATATAAGATCTATTATTTTTAGATCTAATCCACCCGAAACTAAGGTGTTCAATCTAGTGAACGCGGATCGGGTAAATTTAAGGATTAGATCTAAAAACAATAAGCTTAGAAAAATAAGCACTCGAAAATAAGCTAAAATAAGCTCACTCGAAAAGCTCTAAATCAAAAACAATATAAAATAAGCTAGTCTAAATAAGCTATTGAAGAAGCTTATTAGAATATAAGCTTAAGAGATCGGATCCAAAAATAAGCTATAAGCATGAGCTTATTTAGAAATAAGCAAAAGAAAATGAGTAGGAAATAAGCATAAGAAATAAGCAATAAAAATAAAAAGCATTAATTAAAACCAACCTTAAACATCTTCATTGATAAGCTCAAAATCTTGATTACAATAAGCTAAATAAGCTTAAAAAGCTTTTACAATTATAAGCTAAACTAATCTACTCCTAAAACTAAAAAAAAACACACTAAAAGAAAACACACTAAATTCTACTCTACTAAATTCTAACACCCCAAACAGCTGCTGCGTGCCTTGTATTTATAGCCAAAGTAGGTGAGGGTATTTTCGTCATTTCAGGTACTCAACCAATGATATTGCTGGATCTAGGGGTAATTTGGTCTTCTTGCACTCCACCAACCGACTCATAATTGCACACGCCTACCTCGTACTGACGCTACAGTACCTCGGACTGACACACGCCAGTGCCACGTGTCACCTTCTTATTGGTCCAGCCGCCACCTGCTACAGTACCTCGTACTGACGTGTCAGTACCTCGTACCTGCCACCTGCACAGTCTGACACCAATCATTAGAAGCGCCACGTGTCACCACCTAAGTGGTGCCACGTGGCATTTTCACTGTTCACCCCCGCCGGTCAACCGCCGGTCAACCGCCGCCGGACCACCGGTCAACGGTGGTCAACGACGGTGGTCAACGGTGGTCAACGGCAGTCAACACCGCCGGAGCATCGCCGGACCACCGGTCAACGGCGGCGGTCAACGACGGTCAACGGTGGCGGACCACCGTTGACCACCGCCGGACCACCGGTCAACGGTGGTCGACGGTGAGTCAACTACCGGGTCGGACCGGGTAATGGGCCGGGTCGAGTCGGGTCTGGATCGGGTCCGGGTCGACACGTGGCATCACCAGAGTGGGCCACGTGTCACAACACCGAAAATCCTCACCCAGGCAAGCCTGGGTTCGAACTCGGGACCCTTGGGATGAAACTATGCACACACACCGCTGTGCCAAGCATAGCTTCTATAATATATACGCAAAATGTAATATATAACCCCTTTTAATCTAGGTCTGGTCCATTTTAACTAATAGGTTCAAACAGGGACGAAAAAGGTTCAAAATAAAAAGGGTTAAATATAAAAGGCCGGTACCGTTGGACTCGTTTTTTCGTGCTCTTTCCAATGGTGTGATCGAGGAATTTTCACGACTTCGTTTGGACCTCGATAAATGTGAAAACGTCGTCGAAAGTCACCCGAAAATTACCGTTTTTGCTTCGTTTTCAATCCTTTTTACCATGTAAGACCATAAAAACACAAAACAAACATAATTGCAACAAAATCATCTATACATTTTGTGTTAATAGTTCTTTTGTGGTGTTTTTCGGGGTATAAAATATGTATATTTTAGCCAATATCAAATCCCCCCATACTAAACCATTGCTGGTCCCTCAAGCAATGTAAAAACAATACCCGGAAATAAATAACTTTATCCCTTTTTAACTTATGACACCCTCACAATCAAACAAGAACAGAAAAAGTCCATTAAAAGGTTCAAAAATCATTCAATTCGCAAGCACCCCCGTTTTAACCACTTATTAAATAACTATAACTAAGATAATAAATTCATAGAATTTATTTTAAAAGGCTTAAGAATAAGGAGTTCGTCATCCTTGACTTTTCACAATCCCCAAAACTAAGCTTAAAATGAAAATCACTGTATAAGTTAAGTTATGATGCTAAACTAACTCAGATTAGTACCCTTGAAACTTATCACTCCAGACAAATAGCTCCCGACAAATATTAATTAATCAGTGAATGTGCTCTTTCGAATTTCACCATGATCAACCGTTATTCAAAAACTATGTTTCGTTCCACCCGAGAAGATTGATTTTGAAGGCGAGATCATCCCATGTAGCGATTTTCGTCTCGGCACATTCCAACCTCATCGGCTAATAACCGGCATTTGTGACACCCTCACGGAGACTAAGTATCGGGACTCACGGACCATCGGTTTTCAAATCTCTAAGGTTTCCCGTTTACACATATCTTATTTGAAAAATCACAATCATAAAACGAATTAGTCTTAGTGCAAAAGCATATTTAAATTTAATAAAAATAATTTTCCACTTACTAAGCAACATCAACTATTAAACCCCGGTCCTTTAGAAGGCTACAACATCAGCCACGCCTCCGACACGATGTAGCAAACATGTTTCGACCTCGGATTATTATCATTATATTTTTTTTCTTTTTTTTTCATAATAAATTTTTTTTTTTTTGTTAATAAATCAAAAATATCACCGGTGCCATTTTAACTCGAATCACACATCGATAGCGAGTCGTCAAGAGGTTCTCTACTATTATACACCGCCCCACCTTATATGAAGACTTCTCTCGGCCACGCCTCCGACACATGAAGTAATCTGGCAGAGAATATTTATTTTACTTTATTATCTTTTATTATTGCCCAACAATAATGGGCGAAGGAGAAAATTCATTTTTAGAAAAATTCAAATAAAAATTTGTAACTAAAGTCTAAAATTTATTCGACTAACATCTTTATTCAAAAATATTATTTAAGTCTAATTTTCAAAGAGAGGACGTATATTAGTCAAATTAGAATCTTATGAGAAGGAAAAGCGACAAATTTAAATACAATTAGCCTCAAGATTTCCAAAATAATCCATGTTTAGCATCCAACTTCCTACTTAACACTATCATTTTTTTTTCGTTCTTTGCACAAATTTTAAAGTAAATCAAACCGCTAAGTCTAAAAGCTAATGGAAAGCTAGAGTTTTAAAACTCGGTCAAACAAAAGCTAACCTAATTCTACGGGCCTTACTTATACTATATATTATATATTTCATCATCAATTTTTTTTTTAATAAAAACAATAAAAATTTAAAATTTGGTCAAACGGGGTTGGCAACCGGACACAGCAGGCACAGTACGATCACATTCGATAGAAATCCCCCCGACACTTAGAATGGAACATTGCCTCAATTCAAAAATATCATTTCTAACCCCCACACTTAGGAATGAAAAAGGCAAATGCAAAAAATTCCAAGTGTGAAAAGGGAAGCACAATAATATTCATGATCAGGATTAAGGATTCCAAAATAAGCAAAGATCGAAGACCGGACGATTGGAGGATTGAAAACAAGCACGGGTCTTCATGATCTTGAGGAATCCTGCAAGCAAAAACAATACACAAACCAAAGAAAGAAGCACGCCCCCACACTTAGGCTATAAAACAACACATTTATTCATAAAATACTATTACTACTAAGATAAGCATGGGTTGCCACCCACGAAGCGCTTAGTTTTGTTAACCGAGTCTTGAGCCTGACTCGATCCCCCACACTTGAGCTTGGTCAAGGAGGATAAGAAATGAGATAACGGGACATCCCAAGTGAGAAAGTCCCCTCCAGAAATCATCATCGGGCGTTCAGAAAAATCAAAAGTGATTTTGGCCCGATGAGATAAGAAAGGAGAAGTGAAAATACCAGGTTTGAACACTTTGTCCTCGTTTTTGGATGAAAACGGGAGCAAAAGGTCAAACACTGGACAAAGGGTGGGTTGGGTGGGCAAAAGATTAGGCATAAGAACATCGTGTTCAGAAATGTCACCCACCACTTTCTTAGTAACAACGCCCGCATCAGGTTCAAAATTAAAGCAAATCTCAACATCCGGTGGTTCCGGAGGAGGACGGGGAAGAGATGGATCATCAAAATGATCAAGAGAAAATGACTCATTTTCGGGAAGGGGAGGGGAGTCATTGCTAAGCAATCTTCAAGAAAAAACGAATAATCCCCTTCCAGAGTCAATAGTCGTCATCCTCAATGCCCGTTGGCATCGAGTCATCGGAAGCAAGAAATAAGTCGATCTCCTCCATAAGAGAGTCACTATCCTCAACGAGGATAGGAGATGGAGAGAGAGACTCGATTGTAGCATCAGAAATTTCAGAATTAGATTCTTCCGGAGGTCGAGGAAGAGAAAATTCATCAAAAATAGAATCGATCTTTGTAGAATCAATCGGAGAGTCACGATTTAGTAGAGATTCTAAAAGATCAGATTCGGCGTTAAAGCAAGGTTCATCAATTCCCGGTGGAATTGGAATGACAACATCTAAATCCTTTTTGATTAGGAAGAATTTCCTATTAGTGATATTTTCATCGTCAAGATCATAAAGAGGATAAGGAGAAATTATTTAAATTCAATCCTTTTTGAATTTCCTCTTCGGATAATGACTCATCATCACTAGAGAAATCGTCGTTAGAATCGAAAAGAGGATTATCGAAAGTCGAAAAATGAGATTCCGGTGAATCATCATTTATGGGCACATCACACTTACTTTCGCCATCGGATAAATCCGCGGACTCACTTGGGGTAGGGACAAGGTCTTCAACACTAGACTTGATTGTGTTAGCCGATTCCGTTACCGGAATAGTGTCAAGATGCTCGTCCTCCATTATGAGAGAGTCCGGAATGGGTAAGTCGGGTGTAATTGCGGAAGACCTAATTAAATGACATTCCCTTATTTTATTATTTTCATCATAAATGGAAGGCATCCAAAGTTGTTGAACTTTTAAATCAAACCGTTTTTGATAATCATCATCACAATCATCGTCGAAAATAACGTCGGACTCACTTGGGATTGGAATAGGATCTTTAACACTAGGTTCAAGTGAACCTTTTTGTGTGTCAAGATGCTTATCCCCCATTCTTAGAGAGTTAACGGTTTTCACGGTTGAAAAAGGAATACGTTTGGTAGAAATTGTGAAATTTCTTAAATTCGGATCAATTCGTGATTTCTTTGAACGAATAGAAGCTTGAGGAATAGATTTTTCTTCGATATTAACACTCTTGATTTTACGTTTAGCTTCTAACACTGCGCTGCTCCTTTTCTTTGGCGATTCGTTTCTCTTCTTCTCCCCTCGCGGTTTCCTCAAAAATTCGTTTCTCTTCTTGAATTTTAATCAATTCTCGCAACATTTGCATCGTTTCCTCATGTACTCGATTTCGTTCTATCTCTTCGGCTTGAGTACATTGATAATCCATATGATATCCCCCGCAATTTTCGCAAATCAGGCTTCAACATGACGCAACCATAATTGTTTAACATTGAGAATCGTCATGTAGACCTCTACATATGGTACAACAAAATGTATTGACATTCATTTGCAAATCATATTGATTCATAATTATCACTAAAGTTTTGATTGTTACACGGTTCCGGTTCAAAATTAAACGGGATACGTGATGGACAATCGAAACCGTCGTAATGATTGTTACCACAATTATTACAAAAATATGTCGAATATTGTTGATTTGGGTCGGAAAAATTCGGAGAATTGTCAAAAGAATTCGGAGTCGGATTACAATTAAGACAAACTCCGTCGTTAAGGTAAAAACCGCACATCTCACGACATCGACACGTGCAATTGTGTGAATTCGTTTTTCCTATCCACAATTAAACACGGAAAAAAATCCGAATGTCGACATCAAGAATTAAACAATTAGAGGGTTAAAGAAAAGAATTAAACGGATAAGAGGATAAAGGAGAATATTTTTAGTTTTTGAAAATGATACATAAAAATAAGAAGAAAAATATTTTATTTTATTTTATTTTTTTTTTTTTTTTTTTTTTTTAACAAATTATTTTAAACGGATACACGAAAGACAACTTAAAACCAAATAATCAACTTACTTCACGTAGCTCTCAAATTGCTTTTCCAATGTGAGCCGTACTTCGTAAGTGACACAAATGAAAGTTTTTGAATCATTGGTCGAGTTTGGAACTTTTCAAGTTCACCGGAACTTATTTATGATAATACCTCAATTGAAGGTATTATTTGTTGGTGTTCTTTTACCAACTTTGTTTATTTTATTTCTTTTTTAAAGGACAATTTTTTTATATTTTTGATTTTTTTTTATTTTTTTTTTTTTTATGTTTTTATGATAATTATACTAAAAAGAAAAAGAAAATATTTTTACTTTTTATATATTTTTTTATTTTTTTATATATATATTTTTTAAATATTTTTGGATTTTTATATTTTTATAAGAACGAAAATAAACTTCCCGAAGAAAGGATCTTCAAGGCTCAAACACGAACAATCCCGTAAAAATCGTTACACCTCTCCCCGGCAACGGCGCCAAAAATTGATCACGTCCGAACTACACGTATATAAATATATATAATATATAGATACGTAATAATAAGGAGGATAACAATTATAGTATAGTAAGTATTTTCCGTCGGGTTCTAGAAAATCGCTTTTAAGTAACCAATAGCAATATCAAAAACAGGAACTCCCGGTCGTTTCCTCGGCGAGAAGTGAATGGAAATCTACGTTCAAGTTGTAAATCGAGCTTGATTATCACTTAAATTTTTGGGATTGGTTTTCTAAATCTACTAAAAGAGAAAGCATATAAAAGGGAAACTAAACTTTTGAATTTAAACTATATTTAAACTAATATTAATTTTAAGATTAAAAATTACGAGATTATACTAAAATTGATCTAAGAGATATAAATGAAGAAAATGCTTGCTAAGTGACGTAAATTGTTCATTAAGTGCGGGTTTAATGTTTAAGAAATTTAAATGACAAGTAAAGTAAAGTAAAGTAAGTAAAAAAATTTAAATGGCAAGTAAAAGTAAACTTGCATTAAAAAAAATGACGGTATTTAAATTGAAATTCTAATGACTATAATTTTAAACCTTTTTAAACCCGCACCTAAATTCCAAATCACTAATCACTTAGCAAACACTAAGAAACTACTCACTAATCATAACAAATAAACTAGCAACAATCATGAGATCAAACATAAACATTTTAAGCTAATAATTCTAAACTACTAGTATTAAAAAGGGAAAAAGGGTAACCGAATGAAGAACCGCAATGATATAAAACCACCCGATCTTACAAACTTAATAAACAAATAAGTTTATCATTTTAAAGCTTTTACTTTACTAATTAGCAAATAAAGGTGTCAACTTTATCTACTAATTATTTTCATAAAAAACTATAAAGATCAAAACTTTATCTATTTATTAACCTTGTAAGACCCTTAAGCTCCGGCCTTAGATGAAGAAGGATGGAATAAGAAATAAGACATGAAAAGTTAGAACAAAAATAAGCTAATAAAAAGATAAAAAACTTTAGATCTAAATCCACCCGAAACTAAGGTGTTCAATCGAGTGAACTCGGATCGGGTATATTTAAGGATTTAGATCTAAGAAAAATAAGCTAGAATAATAAAAAAAACTAAATTATTGCTAAAAAATAAGCTAGAAATATAAGATCTATTATTTTTAGATCTAATCCACCCGAAACTAAGGTGTTCAATCAAGTGAACGAGAGACGGGTATTTTTAAGGATTAGATCTAAAAACAATAAACTAGAAAAATAAGCACTCGAAAATAAGCTAAAATAAGCTCACTCGAAAAGCTCTAAATCAGAAACAATATAAAATAAGCTAGTCTAAATAAGCTATTGAAGAAGCTTATTAGAATATAAGCTTAAGAGATCGGATCCAAAAATAAGCTATAAGCATGAGCTTATTTAGAAATAAGCAAAAGAAAATGAGTAGGAAATAAGCATAAGAAATAAGCAATAAAAATAAAAACATTAACAAAACTAACCTTTAATAAAAAACATCCTCATTAATAAGCTCAAAGAGTTGATTACAATAAGGAAATAATAAGCTTATACAATAAGCTAAAACTAAATAATACTACTCCTAAAAACTAATACTACAAAATAAACTAAAAAATTACACACACTAAAAATCTAACAAATTCTAACACTCCTCTCAGCTGCTGCGTGCCTTGTTATTATAATGAGCAACCAGTAAGTGAGGCAATTTTCGTCTTTGGTTCAAGTACTCAACCAATGATATACTAGAACTAGGTGTAATTTGGTCCATTTTTGCACTCCACCAACCGCCTCATTATTGCATCACGAGCCCTGACTGCTACATACGTCGTACTACACACGCCAGTGCCACGAGTCACTTCTTATTGGTACCAGCGCCACCCTCTACAGTACCTCGTACTGACGTGTCTGCCACCTCGTACTGCTACAGTACCTCGTACTGACGCTCTGCCACCTCGTACCTGCCACCTGCACAGTCTGACACCAATCATTAGAAGCGCCACGTGTCACCACCTGAGTGGTGCCACGTGGCATTTTCACTGTTCACCCCCGCCGGTCCAACCCACGGTCATCGTGCCTGCCGACCACCGTCAACGACGGTCCAACGTGGCGGACCACATGTTGACTCACCGCCGACCACCGGTCACATGGTGGTCGACGGTGAGTCAACTACCCGTGGTCCGGACCGGGTAATGGGCGGGTCGGAGGCGGGTTCTGGATCGGGTTGGATCTGGTCCAGGGTCGGGTCCCTGATCGGGTCCGGGTCGACACGTGGCATCACCAGAGTGGGCCACGTGTCACAACACCGAAAATCCTCACCCAGGCAAGCCTGGGTTCGAACTCGGGACCCTTGGGATGAAACTATGCACACACACCGCTGTGCCAAGCATAGCTTCTATAATATATACGCAAAATGTAATATATAACCACCCTTAACATTTTAGACCAGGCTTATTTTTAATAAAAGGTTCAAACAGGGACAAAAAAGGTTCAAAATAAAAAGGTTTAAATATAAAAGGCCGGTACCGTTGGACTCATTTTTTCGTGCTCTTTCCAATGGTGTGATCGAGGAATATTCATGACTTTGTTTGAATCTCGATAAACGTGAAAACGTCGTCGAAAGTCACCCGAATTTTACCGTTTTTGTTTCGTTTTCAATCCTTTTTTACCTGTAAGACATAAAAACACAATACAAACATATTTGCAACATAATTATCTATATTTTAGTGTTTTTAGTCCTTTTATAGTGTTTTACGGGGTACAAAATATGTATATTTTAGCCAATATCAAATCCCCCCACACTAAACCATTGTTGGTCCCTCACGCAATGTAAAAACAATACCCAAAAATAAATAACTTTATCCCCTTTTAACTTATGACCCCCTCACAATCAAACAAGAACATAAAAGGTCCATCAAAAGGTTCAAAAATCATCTAATTCGCAAGCACCCCCGTTTTAACCACTTATTAAATAACTAAAATTAAGATAACAATTTCTATAGAATTTATTTTAAAAGGCTTAAGAATAGGAGTTCGTCATCCTTGACTTTTCACAATCCCCAAACTAAGCTTAAAACGAAATCACTGCTAAGTACAAGTTAGGATGCTAACACTACTCATATTTGTAACTTGTAAACTTTTCACTCCCGACAATTATTATTTATTAGGTGAATGTGCTATTTCGAATTTCAACCATGGATCAACGTTTATGCAAAAACTATGTTTCACGTTCCACCCGAGAAGATTGATTTTGAAGGCGAGATCATCCCATGTAGCGATTTTCGTCTCGGCACATCCCAACCTCATCGGCTAAGTGACCGGGCTTTTGACACCTCACGGAGACTAGTATCGGGACTCACGGACCTTCGGTTTCAAAATCTCTAAGGTTTCCCGTTTACACATATCTTATTTGAAAAATCACAATCATAAAACGAATTAGTCTTAGTCCAAAAGCATATTTAAATTTAATAAAAATAATTTTCCACTTACTAAGCAACATAAACTATTAAACCACGGTCCTTTAGAAGGCTACAACATCGGCCACGCCTCCGACACGATGTAGCAAACATATTTCGACCATGGATTATTATCATTATTATATTTTTTTTTTCATTTTTAATTTTGCTATTATCATATATATCACGGTGCTTTTATCTGAAGCCCACATCGATTGCGAGTCGACGTGAGGTTATTTTTGTACTTATTATGAACCGGCCCCCTCCTTTATGAAGACTACAACATCGGCCATGCCTCCGACAAGATGAAGTAATCTGGCGAAAGTATTTTTGTTCTACTTATTATTATTTATTTATTTATTTGCAAACATTATCGAAGAGAAAATTCATTTTTAGAAATTTAAATATAAATTTGCACTAGACTTAAATTTATTGATATCGACTACATTCTTTATTCAAAAATAGTTGATTTAAGTCTAATTTTCAAAGATAGCACGTATTATTAGTCAAATTAGAAGCTTACGGGAGGAAAAGCGACAAATTACATACATGAGCTCTTAAGATTTCCAAATAATCCTTGTTTAGCATCCAACTTCTACTTAACACTATCATTTTTCGTTCTTTGCAAAATTTTAAAGTTAAGCAAACGCTAAGTCTAAAAAGCTAAGGGGAAAGCTAGAGTTTTAAACTCGGTCAAATCAAAAGCTACCTAATTCTACGGGCCTACTTATTACTATATATTTATATTTTAATCATTTTTTTTCATAATAAAACAATAAAATTTAAAATTTTGGTCAAAACGGGGTTGCGTGGGAACACAAATAGGCACAGGTATGATCACATTTCGATAGAAATCCCCCCCACACTTAGAACCGGAACATTGTCCTCTATGTTAAAAAAATGTAAGGGTTTTACCCCCACACTTAGGAATGCAAAAGGCAAATGCAAAAAATTCCAAGTGTGAAAGGGGAAACAATTTATATATACATGATCAGGATTGAGGATTCCAAAATAAGCAAAAGTTTTCGGAAGAACGGATGTTGGGGACTTGAAAGGCAAGCACGGGTCTTCATGATCTTGAGGAATCCTGCAAGCAAAAACAATATACAAACCAAAGAAAGAAGCACGCCCGTACACTTGGGCTATAAAATAACACACTTATTTATAAGAAATATAAGTAATAAAAAGACACGGGTTGCCTCCCGTGAAGCCTCTTGTTTTTGTGCGGAGTCTCTAGCTTGACTCCCTCCGAATTTACTTTGTCCTTGGGGCAGAAACATAAAGATAGAAAAATCACCTCGGATTTTTAATGCCACCGGCTTTAGAGAAGAAAATAAAAGGGAAATGCCGGGGTCAAAATGTATCCTCACTCCTGGTGAGCAAGATTAAAGAGAAACCTCGGGTAGGTGACAAATGGGAGAGAGTTCGGATGGTAATGTGTGAAGGTATCGTCCTCTTCAACATTTGGGTTAATACAAAATTTCCACCTCCCCCCGGGTCTACTCTCGTCTTCGTTTAGGGGGCCCTTCCTTTTTTTGTTTAATTAATTATTCTCCATGTAGCATCGGGCTCGACGAAAAGAATGTCCCTTCTAGTCAATTAATCATCATCATCAACTACCACGTTGGGGTGGTATCAAATCATCAAAAACTAAGTCCATTTCATCTTGAGAAAAGATAGGAATTTCCGCGAGGCATGGAGGAAGGGAAAAAATTCATCAAAAATAGAATCGATCTTTGTAGAATCAATCGGTATTTCACGATTTTGTAGAGATTCTAAAAGATCCGATTCGGCGTTAAAGCAACGTTCATCAATTCCCGGTGGACTTGGAATGACAACATCTAAATCCTTTTGATTAGGAAGAATTTTCTCATTAGTGATAATTTCATCGTCAAGATCGGAAAGAGGATTGGAGAAATAATTTCATCCTTTTGAATTTCCTCTTTGGATAATGACTCATTGATACGCTTATAAAATATACACTAATATATAATATTTCAACAAGAGCAATTAAGAAAATTCTCTAAGGAAAATTCACTCTTTAAAATATATATATAATATATAATATACGTATGTTTTCCGGAAAGTATGATTTCCCGGGTCGTTTTCCCAACGATTTGCGGAAATTGAATCTCGCTTGTTGATATTGGTTACTGATTTGAATGGGTTCAAAGATTGTGATTGGGTTTCTCTATAACTACTAATTAAAAACAATCAATTAAAAAAACAATTAAAGCACTTAAACAAATTACTCGGGAACAAAAAAACGCGACATTTAGTAAAGCCAATAAAAAATAAGTCCTAAAAATGAAAACTAACTTTCTAAACCAAAATAAGGATAAAAGAAAATTTTAAAGAAAAAGGAAAATATTTTTTTGATTATTATTTTTATTTATTTAATATGAATTAAAAAACTATTTAAAACTAAATAAATCCTAAAAAATATAAAAATCAGAAAATAATTGAAATTATATTTTTCCTAGGTAAAATAAGTAAAAAGAAAATTTTAGAAAAAAGAATTATTATTTTTGTCTTTTTAGATTTAAAGATATGATTTTTCTTAAATTTAAACTAATTAAAAACTTTTTAAAAATAATAAAACTATTAAAGATAAAATCCTACAAATTTTATAAAAATTATACTAAATAAAGAAAATATGCAGAAATTTTATAAAAACAAAAGCCCTAATTTTTACTTTTTATTTAAACCTTAATTAAAAGCTAACCCCTAATTAACTAATTAAAATTAATTACACTAACTATTTAACTAACTAGGGACTAACTATGCAAATCCCTAAAGGACTAACAGGAAAGCTAACTAACTAACGGAGGGTCTAACCTAGAAACTTTAAAGTTTCAATTCCTACCCTGAGGCTAACCCCCGACTACAAACTAAATCCAAATAAGCCTTAAAAATAAGTTGAGAACAAAAAGTGCTTAAAATTAAAAACTTATAAAATCAAAGTTGTAGATTAAGTTGGGGTGAACAAATTTAACAAAAGCACAATAAGCTACACTCCCCCTCAATCCCCTCATCGAAACTCATACACGCTCCCCCCTTTTTAAATATAATTAAAAAACCATTAATAAGCCTCTAAAAGAGCTTTATTAATAAGCTAAACTCAGAAAGTAAGGGTTTCCCCTTGGTTTCACTTACAAGCTTATAAAAAGCTCAATTTCAATACAAAGTAGTTCTATAAAGCCTATAATGTGTTTCTAACTAATTATGAAAGATAATAGTCAATAACACATAGAACCTATCTGAATTGAATGACAAAATGCTCAAACTCGGAATAAACTTAAAAAGCACCAAATCAGTTTTAAGCCTCAAAAACTCAATAAGCAAATCTTAGAAGCTAATTCTTGGAACTTACTTAACAATATAAACATTTAAACTAATGAAAGATCTATTCTTATAAGCTAAAAATTAGAATTTAAAAGCTACTTTAATCTACCTACTGTTTTTGGTCTTTTTGGTTTTTAGTGACTTTTAAAAGCAAGATTAAACTAGCAAAATAAGCTGGAAATGGAAATTAAGCTATGATCTAAATAAAGCTATATGAAAACTAAATAATCTCTAAATTAAAGCTACTAAATCCTTCATTTAAAAGCTGAAAATTAAGCTAAAAAGTGACAGCAGTACTAACTGTTTGTTAGTACTGCTGCACTTGACACAAGCAAATACCAACTAATGCAGGTACCCTTTTTTCAATCCTGCACTTAAACACTCTAAGTGAGTGTCTACAAACATACTTCAAGCACACTTCAAGCCTTAAAGATCCTAGATCAATTTTGAGCATTCAAATCTTAAGCCACTAAGTACCCTGGTGCTGAGATTATAAAATAAGCCATAATTTGATTAAAAATGTAAACTAACCTATGAAATCTATTTTTCTAATGTTTTTAATTGAAATCAAAGCTGTCTCAAAAGGTTTGCACAAAATCTTTTGACTTTAGATAGTGAAATAAGCTTAAACCAAACACCCCTTAAGCCTTTGACAGAATTCTTAAAACTTGAGCAATTCAAATCCAGCTAATAAAATCTTGATACCAGATATCAATGAGCTTATAATCATCCTATTGAGCTTATTTAAACATTCAAATAAGCCAGAAACACAAAATTGAGGACAATGTATTGAAATTAAGCCAATGACAGATTACAAAGAGCAAATTCAAAGAAATTAAGATCTAATGAATAAACTTTAAAAACAGATGAGAAAATGCAAGAAATAAGCACAATCAAACATGGATAAGCTCAAATAAGCATTAGACTAAGCAAGTAGAACAATTAATAAGCAGGTAGATAACTATTAAGCTAGGAAATGAAAAGTAACTAGGAATTTAAAAAGGAAACTTACACTAGCTTCAGCTAAACAGAAGCTTAAATTCAATTAAGCTGCTACAAGCTCTCCTAGCTTATAAATAAGCTAGGAGTTAAGTCCTTCTTTGATATAACACCTTGTGTTTTCAAATCATTGACGACATCGATAAATCCACAATGTACCTTTTGTATTGTACGCGTTTGCTTTAAATCGTAAATGTTAAGCTAAATCGCGTAAGCTCAAAATTAGCGTTCAATGTAAACGGGCATCAAACAATTAAGCGTTTACATCAATCAAGTATTAAATAATTATTTTGAGAATAATTATGATCCTTGTTCATTTTATTTTTATTGGTTACGTAAATTAAATATGTTTCGCAATAAAATACGTTTAGGCATACCCGGAACCGCCAAAACTTTTCTACGCTTCAACAAATACCCACATTTATACCCAATATAATAAAAGTTACAAAAATATATCATTATATGTATTCATACATATGCGATATATAGAATCAATGTATACAAGAAATATATGAGAAAACCTTTCCAAGTTAGTCTTCTGTTAAGTCACTAGTTCATTAAACACACCCATACCATGTTTCCTTGACCAAAGACCATGACCAAGTCTTCCTTAAGACCATGAACCTTGTCTTGGACTACTATTACAACCTTTTGACCACCTAGTACCCATATAATACAAGTATCATGCAAGTGAGACACATATAACACTTTACACTTAGCTAAAAATCACAAAATTCCTCCCTTTGGCTCTCCTTTAGGCCACGGCTCAATCACCCCTTAATACCAAATCCATACCAAATTTTATACAACCTATACTCATCTACATACATCATTCTTAAGACATTCTAAGGTGTTTCCAAGCATTGGCTTATCATTTACAAGTGTTGAAGAAATAAATCAAGATTAGGGTTTTCATTTGGAAACTAGGGTTTTCTTGGTTATAATCTTGGGTTTAAAGTCTAAACAAGGGTTTGCCTTATTTGTCATCTTCCTACATAATTCATTAAGTTATTTAAGCCCTTAACTTTTTCATTATATGATTATATGCTCATGTGATGTTTAGTAGTGAAATCACCATTAGGACATGTTTAACTTGTAAACTTGGACTTTTCTTGTAAATATAGTTTTATGAACTTATACACATGTTGTATGGATGGTAATATGAAGTTATAAATGGACACATAAGTGATTTACAATCTTGGTTAAGCTTAAAAAGTATTAATGCAAAATTAGGGTTTTAAAAGATCACTTAATATGTTATGGTTTATAAAAGTTGTTATGGACTTAATGACTTGAACAAATGGACAATATAAGAAAATATGGACATTATAAAAATATGTATGATATAGTATATAGAATATGAGAATGAACTTGTGATAAATGACAAGGTTGAAAAGTATAAAAACTAAGTATACATATGGATTCAATATAAACATCCAATCTTTCTGTTTAAACTCGAACTACCACCTGTCCATTTTAACATTTTTTATATTTTTATAAGATAATACATTTCACGACGATTCCGAAAAGGTAAGAAACTTGTCAAACGGATTAATAACGAAAAAGTTACGTTAAAAACAAGTTATACGATAAATAAACGGATTTATAAAAGAATTTTTATAAAAACTTTTTATAAAAATTATTCAAACAGCAAGTTTGATATTTTTAACAAATAATACATATTTTTAGGATTCCAAAATGATAAGAATCGTAATTTTTCAATTAATAACGAACGAATTATGAATTTTGCGAGTTTACGACAATTAATACTTTTATAAAACTATTTTTATAAAAGTTACTATTCATGACAGAAAGTTACATTTTTGTAAACCTTATAAATTGATAGGATTTTCAATAACGAGAACGTCCTCGAAAGAATCGTTAAAAACGGAGCTATAACGAATAAAATACGACATTTACGGGTTTTACGACAACAAATACGATTTAAATAAAAGTCACGTCTGATGTGAACAGTAAAAGTTACTGTTCACCAGAGGGTCAAATTATTGAAAATGTAAAATTATGATAACTCATCCTAATACAAAAAGATGGACATAAGAACGTTAAAATCGGGCTTAAAACGCAAAAGTTATGCTAGTTTTTACTAAAACGATAATTATAAACGTTTTTACTTATTAAACGTAATTTTACCAAAACCATTAGTTGGTGATTGAACTATATAGAATTATATGTGGTTATCAAAGTACTATATTACTAGGGAGTTTCATAATGAGGCCTCTTCGGATGGCGTATCGACGAGTTGTTGGATTTACGATTTAAAGTGTCCTAACTCCTCGAACGTCATGTCATGACCTCTTAAATTATGATAGCCCGAACGATAGTACGATGTAACAACTATAAGATTATATTCAATGTTATTAATTAAAGTACTCGGTACTTATACGACCTATGATAATTTAGGTTGCATTCGATCTTTTACGTGACGCTTTATCTGCGATATTTGGATTATCAGAACTCAAGGTGAGTTCATAGCCCCACACTTTTTACAAGTTTTACTGATTTACTTTTATTTGGGTGGAAACATGCTTTGTTTTTACAAATTAGACGCAAGTGGATATTTTGCAATGATTACATGTTTGCCTAAGTAACGATAACCCAAGTTAAGCCCATTATCATGAACTGTCAATTTCATAGATGTAGTTGGGAATTACATTATGTGAGCATGAATGTTATTAATAGATCTATTTGGGAAACGACCTCCCCGTTCGGGTGACTAGCTATCACCAGGAACGAACGTTATAGCATGTCGAATCAGGGATGTTTCGGGTTAGAACATCATTTCGGGCTGAGTAGCAATATTTTGCGAACAAGACTGTCGAGCTTCAGTGTCATGAGCTTAGTGTAAATATAATCTGGTTTTGTGATTGTTTGCATATGTTGTAACATCACGGGAAAGTCTTGCGGTCCTGCATAATTTAAATACATAAACCTATGAATTCACCAACATTTTTGTTGACGTTTTAAGCAATGTTTTCAGAAGGTCAATAGGCACGAGGTGCCAAGGATGCATTGGGTTACGTTTTGGATTGCACGCTTAAAGACTTTTATATCATATTTTGGGAAATCTATGTCATCTTTTGTAATATTAAACAAGGAACAAGTGAAGCTATAAGCTTTTGTAATATGTCTTTTAATTAAATCCAATGTATCAATTTAAATGACTTTTTGTGTCGTTCTTATATATATCTTGTGCTGTTGATTTTGAAGTAACACGCCCCAGATCCTTATTCCGCTGCGACCCATTTTGGCGGTGTTACAGCAACGGCTTGGGAAACATACTCTTGTATATTGTCACGATAAACGTTGCCATCGGTGGCGAGACAATTTCGGTAAGAATGAGCAACACCGCAAGTAACACAATTTTCCTTGACCGCTTTTACTGGAGCGGGAGCTTGGG
>BQNB010128446.1:0-13965 GCA_026074375.1 Tanacetum coccineum
CTACCTTTTATGGCCCAGGTACCAACACATTTGCAGAAGCCAGAGCTCCCCTTTTTGGTCTGATGCTTCGTTACAGATTAGGCTAAGCACAGATCATTGGTATTGGATGTATCGTTAGGTTGTGCCGAGTCAAATCTGCTCCGTTTTTTTTCTGTTGCAGAAAAAAGATCCCTTCCCCCCGCTTTCAAAAATGATGAATATGAAGTCCGGGAGGTTTTAAAGCTCTTATTTAGTCGATGATTTGATCAACAAATCACATCGTTATACCCGGCTCTGAACACAAACCCAGACAGGGGATTGAACGAGGGCCGCCCTCTTTTCTGCTCACCTCCCCTGGAGGTCAGGGAAGAAGTTGTATTTTATTTGTTTGAAATCTTCTCCCCAAAGCCTAAATCCAGGGTATGGAGCCGCATCGGTCAGTATGGCGTGCCTCCCCGGGATCACCACTCCCGGAGTGATCAAGAAAATAAATTTTCTTCTTAATCCATCACATTTCTACAAAACTATATTTTTACATAATTACACAAAATAGTTTTGTTAAATAAAAATAATGCTTTATTTAAAAACATTAATTTGAAATTCAAATTTTCCCCCAAACTGAATATAACTCACCAAGATAAACCTTCTCCACAAAAGGACAAAATCAAAGCGTTAGTGATGACATCAAATAACGTCACTTTTATAGCATCATTTATCCTATGTAAACAACCCATTTTGTATTATTATTGCAAGAATTGTTACTTAATCTTTTATATTTGAGAATTGCAGTAATTATGGAGTACTTGGTGATGATTAGCAAAAAGGCACGCATTCTGGAGCTTAAACGAAGAAATATGAAGATTACTGTTCTGACATCCTATACGCCGTATCTGTGCTTGCAATTCACAAAAGACCACGTAGGAATTAAGATCAATATGTCATATCAAGAAGGAGTCTATACGCCATATTCAATTTAAAGTAATAAAATATTCGAGAAGATATAGAACGTGGTCCCTACTCTAAGAAACCCCGATACGTTGTATCCAAGTCATTTGATACGACGTATCGACCAAATTCCAAACCCTATAAATAGAAAACTTAAATACGGGTTTTCAGTGTGCTTGATCATATTTTTGATACCTTAACCACAAAAGTCGATTTTCATAAGCCAAGAAGAGCAGAAGAGGTCAAGCAAAGCTATCAATTCCATAGGAAAAACTTTGTAATCTCCTATACTCTAGTAATTGTTCGATTTTTGGTATCATTCGTTTAACTCGGTTAGTTTACCTTGGTTGAATTATTACTCTTGTATTGATTATGACGATTGAGGGCTAATACCCTTGGGTATTAGCTATTATTATGAAGATTTGAATGTTTAGTTTGTTTATCTCGAATGCTTAATTTATCGTTAATTGCTTGTTTATGTTTATCAATTTATACTTGTTTACGTGCTTTTTTATGCGACCTATCATTCAACTGGATCTAGTGATATCGACCACGTTAGCTAGATGCTGGGATGGCTCTCCATATAAGGATTTATATGTCTAGACCAATAGGATCATAAATAATGACCTATCTTTGCCTTTAGATTAGTGAGCTTAGTTGGACGGACATGTGACCCTTGGGATCAACGAGTACGTTGTTAATCAATTAGTAAAGACTTAGCCAGTGGACTACTAGTATATAAATTGCCATTAAGCAGTAAGTGGTTAAATTCTCTATAAGTTAGGGTTTAACAAGATCACCATTGCTTTAATCCCTAAGATAGATTATAATCATCATATAAGATGCTTTATGCGGATGCGTTTAATTGTGACAGAATTCTACGTATCTAGGTCTTAGGAAGAAGTAACGCCTAAGTCTTAAGAATGATATGCCGCCTCGAGATAAGTATTCATTGCACTAAATAAACAAACCAACGTTCTAATTGGATTAATAATGGTTAATACAGTTTTCTTATATTTTGCTAGACCACTCTTCTATCTTTTGTCTGTTTGCTTGCGTGTGTTATTGTGTATTAAGTAGATATAAGACACCACAAACCTATGCCAATCTCTTAGGCTGAAACCCCCTTTATCCGTTAGAATTAAGATTAACATAGGTTTAGCATAGGTTTAACATAGAATAGAATTAACCTAGTTTAAATTAACTTAGTTTAGTTAACCAAAATATTGACAAAATAAAAGATTAGTTCTCACTCTTAGTGATTGACACCCTACTTACCACGAAACTCCATCTGACCAGGTACATTACCTGTTAACTTGTTGTTATAGGTTAAGTCGGTAAAATATAAATTTAAAACTTTAACTATCATAAATTACACCTACATGACGACACTATCAAGTTTTTAGCTCCGCTGCCAGGGAGTGAAATTTTAATCTTGACTTTTGTTTAATATTTTGGTTTTTAACATTAGATTAATCTAACTTTTAGGATTAGTGTAATTTAGATTAGTGTAAAATTTTATAAAATTATGTATATTTGTGTATTTGCTTGTATATTTGATTATTTGTTTGTGTGTGTGTTTTAAATTGTTTTCTATACACTGTTCTAGTCGATAACCTGATACGGCGTATCCACTTCCATTGAATACGGTGTATCTGACTTTCTTATCCAATACAACGTATTCATTCAACAGACTGATACGACATATTCAGATCAATTGAATACAACATATCGATCGACTGATACAGTAACATAAGCTGATTTTTTGTATTTGATTTTTGTGCTCGATTTTCTGTATTACTGTTCTTTCGAGCAAATCCTACTGATATTTTTACCCTTGTCACATATCATACTAATCAGTAGTGAAAAGATTGAAGAAGTAAAGACAGAAATTCAGACAAAAACAACTATGGAAGAATTCGCAACTAATGAAAAAACAAATTATTATTCATGGATTATAAGTATTATGGTTAATGGTAAAAGATCCTATGAACTAAAAGGTACATTCCTTGATGATTTGCATGATAATGCCTTATGTGGGACTAATAGAGAAGACGTGATGGAGCATATCGAATACTTCCTTAAAATTGTTGACCCCATTAACTTGCCAAATGTGAACTATGAGCGACTTAGGCTCTCTGTTTTCCCAATTTCATTAGTTGGAAATGCAAGAAAATGGTTTGATGAATTTAAAGGTTCAATTACTAGTTGGGTGGATTTGACTGAAAAAAAATTTGGAAAATATTTCCTGCCTTCTCGTACTGGTCGGATTACGGTGGCTAAAGCCATAAGGGATCCAAGCAATTCTACGTTCGAAAAATGGTTGGCCTCAAAATTCGCTAATCATATGATTATGGATCCATTCACCAAGAAAGTCTTATGGGATTTTTAGATTAAGAACAATGGTCAAGTAGGAGTTGCTGATAAGGAATTTTCTGATGCTGAGAATGCTAATAATGATTATGAACAAGAAACGGCTGAAATCTTTAGAATTGAAAAAAAACTTGTTCGACTACGAAACATCGTTGTGCACATAATTCAAGGAGTTTAATTTTGTTCTTAAAGTTGATCTGGAATTATTTACTCATGATCTTGAAAAAACTAAGACTTACAAAGATTATGAGAACGGATTAAATGATGAACTTGAAGAGCCATGGTCCAAAGATGGAGTACCATATGAAATTTGTGATCATATTTGCGAACCTTTCCTTTTCAAAAATGGGAAAGCTAAATGGCCCACTTGTAATTCAAATGAAGACAGATTTTGTAACGGAGGAGAGTTACCGGGAATGTTTCGGGTTGGTTACATGGCATATTTTCAGGACTATGTGTAACACCCCCAAATTGGGTCGCAGCGGAATAATGAGTCTGGGAGCGTTACTTCATAGATCAATAGCACAAGATATGAGAACGACCTCTAAATGAGTCGTTTAAAATACGATACATTGGATTTATTAAAATTGTTTAATACAAAGCGCAACGGCTTAAATTGTTCAACATTTGATAAAAAAGATTTTAGATTATAAGAAAAATCCTAAGATGTAATGACTCCAAATCTTTTATGCATGACTCCCCAAAATAGTATCCCAATGTATCCTTAGCACCTCGTGCCTCATTGACCTGAGAAAACATGCTTTAAAACGTCAACATATAGATGGTGAATTCATAGGTTTATGTAAATATAATGTAGGACGGCAAAATTTCCAAGTGTATAATAATGCAACAGATGCAAACATCACAAAGTGTAATTACGTTTCCCTAAGCTCATGACACTGAAGCTCGACATGTATGAAATGCAATATAAATTGTCAACATTGCCCTTGATGATGTTCTAACCCGCAACATCCCAAATCTGACATGGTATACGTCCATTGTCCGGCAAACCGGCACAGTGAGTGCTACTCACCCGAACGGGTATGTCAATCCTAAATAGATCTATTTATAACATTCGCGCTCACACAAAGTAATTGACAGTTCATGATAATGGGCACAATGGGTTATCGCTACTTAGGCAAACACGTAATCATGATAAAATGTACACTTGCGTCCAATTTGTAAAACGATGCATGTTTCTCACCCCAAAAGTTGTAAATCATTGATATAGTAAAACATGGGGCTATGAACTCACCTTAGTGAATAAACTGATGTATGTGAATCAAGTGAATGGAAACGTCACGGATAAGACCGAATGCAACCTAATTAAATATAGGCCGTATGAGTACAATGTACTTAATAATACTACATCACAAGTTATATAGTTACACCACCACCTAATAGTCTTTGTTTAGTTTTAAATGTCAAAACAATGTTTAAACCGTACTTTATTGAATAAAGGTGTTTGTGTTTGTATCCGTAAGATAAAGTGTGGTTTTCGTCTCATAATTGATTGTTGTTAATAATACATGTCTTAATATTATTTTTGATTATATAATTATATTATATAAATGGGTTTAATTGTTTTTATAAAATAGTGCACAAAAGTGAAGATAGTGCATACGGTTTTATAAACCTTATATCTTTATCGTTTAAACTCCGTTTTTCACGTTATTTATATCCATGGCTCCGTATTAAGAAAATATATCAAAATATTATATTTATAATATTTATGCCCCTGATGAACAGTAGTTTTAATTGTTTTTATAAAATTATATAAAACTACTTTTATATAATTAATCGTCGTAACCTTCCAAAAGTCATAACTTACTCATATTTAATCCGTTTCGCTTGTTCTTTATATGTATGGATTCGTATTTGAAAAGTCTAATCAAATTTTATATTTATAATATGGTTTGGTACTGTTATGAACAGTAACAGTAAGTGAAAGTTTATAAAAATACTTTTTATAACTTTAATTATTGAAATCGTATTTTAATTGTATCTCGTTCGTTTTAATTCGGTTTTTAGTGATTCCTATGTCCACGTCTTCGTAATTAAAAGCTCTATTTATGAAAATTATTTCCCAACAGTATACTGTCGTGAACAGTAACCTATTTTTATAAATTTACTTTTATAAAAATACTTTTTAACTTAAACTTGTAAATAACGTATCACCTTCATTTTAAATCCGTTTTTCGAGTTTCTTACATGTTTGGATTCGTCATGAAAAGTACTATCTTTATAAAATATCTCCCTTAATATATCAGATCTGAAACAGTAAATATTTTTATAAAATAACTTTTATAAAAATACTTTTATACATTTAATTATTGTAAACTTAAAAATGTCATATCTCCTTCGTTATTGCTCGGTTTTTCAAGTTTCTTATATGCTTACGATCCTTGTGATAAGTACTAATTAAATAAAATATAAAATATATATGTTATTTGACGAAATCAAACAGTAGGTACCAAAATAGTTTACATGTTTTTGTTTTATAAAACAAGTTTTATACTTCCATTTGTTAAGAGCTTTTGTACAATTCTTTTACCAAGTTTTCTATCATATATATTACATCTATTAAGTCCTCTAAAAGTCCATAACAGAAAACCATGTCCTCATGATCTTTTATACATAAACATGTAATTAACTTTCAATACAAAATAATTTACAAACCTAACTTATAAATTACTTAACACTTATATATAATGTGTAATTCCATTTTAAGTGTTATTTCATCAAGGTATATAATAAATTCGAATTATATAAGCCTCAACATACTTCATATATCACAAAAATGAATCTAGGTGGTGTTTAACATATATAACAAGTATGTACACATAAGATAATGAATGAATGGAAATGAAATACTTAAATTAGACCTTATAGGAGATGAGTAGGATGATGAACACAAGATAAAAATCCTAGCAAGGCTTCCAAATTCAAAACCCTAATCAAGAAAACCCTAAATATGTTTTCTTGATTAATCCTTGTTAAACCCAAATCCAAGCTTGAAATGCCCTTGAGTAACCTTAGATATACTTGGAATGAATGCTTGTATGCTTGGAATGCCTTGGAATGAAAAATAAAATGAAACCCTAGCCTATAATTTTAAGCCGTGGGTTTTGAGCTTATTTTGGGAGAGTATGATTTGTTTTTCTTGTAAATGAGAAGAGTATGAGTTAGTTATCATAAGACTTGCTATTTATGGAACTTGGAAAGACCTAATACAACCTTAAACTAATACCATGAGATGTAGTGGTTTAGGGTACATTACAAAATAGCTCTCCTCCTCCCTAGGAGGAGGCCACAGTACACATTGGATGTAGGGTACCAAGATGGGACAATTTCTAGTAAGTAGTGAGATGTAAGAGTCCTTTAGTCCTAGGTTGAGTTAGGAAGTGTACTTGTGTAAATTAAACTTGTCTTATGTTTATTTCATACTAGATCTGGACATAGTGGTTTATTAAGTGATAAAATGATTAAATTTTGTGTATTGGGTATAAATGTGGGTATTGGTTTGAGTATAGATAGGTATTGGTGCTTCCGGGTATGCCTAAATGTAATTTATTATGAAACATAAACGTTTTACGTAACCAATAAAAATAAAATAGGAAAAGTTATAAATTATACTCTTAATAATCATATAACACTTGCTAAATGTAAACTTTGACTTGTTTGGTGTCCGTTTACGTTGAATGATGATTTTTAGTTTATGCGATTTAACTATAAGATGATAATTAAAAGCGAAAGCGTAAAACCCTAAAAATAAATAATGAAAATAATTGAGTCAGGAAATGACCTGAAAATATGAAATGTTATAGTCTCTACCTGTTAGAAGAGCCTTGTCCTCAAGGCTCAAGTTGCAACACTTGATGAATGTACGGGTTTAGTGAAGAGATGCATATGAATTCTATAAAAGTGTCGGCATCACTTACCAAAACTCTATTCCGAGAACTCCTCAATAGAACGACATTGTCAAAAAATAGAATCGTACTCTTGTGGAAGCTGCTCGAACCATGATGTATTCTCTAAAGCTCCAATGTTTCTATAGGCAGAAGTTGTTGCTACTGCTTGTTATACCCAAAACAGATCCCTAATTCATACTCGTCACAACAAAACTCCATTTGAGCTTGTGCATGATAAGAAACCTGATCTTAAATTTCTTCAAGTTTTTGGTGCTCTATGTTACCCTACAAATGACAGCGAAGATCTTGGTAAATTGAAAGCAACAACAAATATTGGGATTTTTGTTGGTTAGGCTCCCAATAGGAAGGGTTATAGAATCTACAACAAAAGAACCCGATGAATAATAGAAACAATTCACATGCAATTCGATGAGCTAATTGGGCAAATGGCTCCTGTGTATATCGGTTCAGGACCCGAGCCTATTTTTTGACGCCTGGATAAATCAGTTCAGGGCTCATACCAAATCTGGTTCCTGTAGCTCCTTATGTACCCCCAACCAATAAAGATCTAGAGATTTTATTCCAACTGATGTTCGATGAATACTTTGAACTACCTAGAGTTGAAAGACTGGTACCTCCTACTCCTGATGATCCCGTTCTAGTTATTTCAGCCGGTACACCTTCTTTTACAATAATTGATCAAGATGCACCGTCTATAAGTCATTCACCATCAACCTCAAAAGTATAACCTCCTATCTCACATCAAGGTGTTGCAGTTGGACCTACTTTCGAAGATAATCCTTTTGCTCAAGCTGACAATGATCCCTTTGTAAACATGTTTGCTCTAGAAACTAGTTCTGAAGAATCATCAACAGGGAATGTTAGTACAGTTAAATCCAACCAAGTATTCAACCGCATAATCATCTCTGAAAATGGTCCAAGGATCACCCAATGGATAATGTAATTGGTAATCCTTCTCATCTGGTATTCACCAGAAAACAGTTAGCTACCGATGCCTTGTAGTGCTTTTACAATTTTGTACTTTCAAAAGTCGAACCCAAGAATTTTAAAACTGTCATTTCTGAAGCTTGATGGTTTGAAGCTATGCAAGAAGAAATTCACGAGTTTGATCGACTTTAAGTATGGGAGTGATAACATCAAATAACGTCTATTTTTAGCATCATTTATCCCATGTATTTAACCCATTTTGTATAGTCATTGCAAAGAATTGTTACTTAATCGTTTATATTTGAGAATTGCAGTAATTATGGAGTACTTGGTGAATATTAGCAAAAGGCGTGCATTTTGGAGCTTAAACGAATATATTTTGAACTTAAACCATTAACCCCATTAACCCAACACCTTACAATCGTTAAACCCCAATGACTAACAATAGTATCCAAAAGGCTACGGTACAAACATATAAGGAAAACAGAACCCCACGCCATAAACTGCCATTCCACCTTGGTAATCCCCTCATTTTTGATTCATGGATGGGACAAGGATAAGGAATGGATGGCTGTGATCATAGGGCTTGAAGTACACTCAAAATGAAGGGCTATGATGATGATTTGAAGTCACTTACGAAAGAAACACACCCTTTTTTCTCATCATACAGAAAGCACACATTGAAGACCCCAAGACCTAGATTTTTAGTATAAATAGGACATTGTAAGCCTTTGAGAGGCATCTAGTTTTATTTTTAGCTTATATTAGTTTGTTTTAAATTATTTAAAATTCGAGTATTGTAATTTGTTCCTTAAGTTAATGAAATTTAAAGTTTTTAGTTAAATTTGTTTTTTTAAGATTTTGTTCCATAGTTGTTAAAAGGTTTTTGCAAAGATTTTATAAGCTCTTATTACTCTCATTTAAGCTGTTACTTGTTCACTGTAAGCTTCTTAATAGCTTATAGTGATTTAAGTCTTTTTTACCAAAAAAATCACTCAAAAATATGTCAAGAACAATGGAGCATGGTAACTCTTGGATGGCCATGGGTTTAGAGCTTCATGGGAAGCATATAGGATGTGTTTGAGCTTATCTTTTCAGTCTGCATAAGCTTGGGACCTTTGTAAGTTCTCAAAGTCATTTTTAGCTTAAAAATTAAATTTGCTTATTTCTGCTTATCTGTGCTTATTGCTTGTTTATATCTACTTATTAATGATGTTTAGTGCTAAAAATACTAGGGTTGTAGTTAAGAAATCATTTGTGTAATTTTTTTTTAAAATCTGTCTAATTAGCTTTTTTAGTAGCATAATCTGTTCTAGCTGATTAGAGTGCTTATTAGTTGTTTAAATCTGCTTAATATTGCATATTATACTTATTAGATATCTGGTAGTCAAAAGTTTTGGCTTAAATTAGTTTAAAATGTTGAAATCAGTTTTTAAAAGGGTGTTTGGATTAACTGAGTTAATGGGTCAAAGTGGGTAAAAAATTGCTTTGTGCTCTTGAGTCAACTTAGATTAGATAAAATTAGTGATAAAAATCAGTTTGTTTAAGTTTTTAAGTGTTTAATCTCAAAAGCATAGTTTATAATACTTGTGGTTTGAATCTGTGATACTTTAGCTTTTTAGTTTAGCTTATTTGTTAGGATCTGGATTAGGTGCTTATGGGTGTGTTTTTTTGCATGGTTGAGTCTCAAAATACAGCAAGAATAACCTGTTCTTAGATGGCATTTGCCATTTTTACTTTAAGTCAAAAATCTGTCAAGTTCTTTAAGTCTCAAAAGTTTTAAAAGTCCCATTTTCATTAGCCAATTTAGGTTAGTTAAACTTATTTTTAGAGTCTAAATTTAAGAGCATAAGCTCATTAGGATATAAGCTTTATCTGTTTCAACTTATTTGGTAGTTTAAAGCTTATTTTACAGCTTAAAATTAAGTCCATAAAAAGCTTTTTGTCTTTAAAGAGAAAACTAAAATGTGTGCAATTTGTGTGAATCAGCTTATTCTCATGCCTTTTTCATAGCTTAAATGAATTTCAAACGCCTTTTTCTTTGTAGATTATTGTAGCTTATTGCATAAGCTTTTTTGTGGTATAATCCACTAAGCCATAAGGATCCTTTTTCTAGCTTAAAATTAAGCTAGAAAAGTGCCTTTTGGGCTGTTTGGTTAGCAGATCTGAGCCAAAAAGCTCATTTGCTTATTTAGGTGTTTTAGCTGTTACATTTGCTTATTTTAGGTTTAGGTTTGCTTATTAGGTTAGGTTAAAGGTTCTTTTAGCTTATTTAGCTTTGGCTAGAGCTTATTTAAGCTTTTTTAGCATTTTTAGTTTAGGATTTAAAGTTTTAAAGCCTTTAGTTAATTCTATCATTTTAAGCTTAATTTAGCTCAATTCAGTTGCTTATTTTTGAGCCTTAGTGCTTATTAGATATAGTTTGTTGTCTTTTTTGTTTTTAGCTTATTAGTTTCCATGTTAACTTATTTAGTCTAAAAAAGCCAAAAAGTTTAAGCCAAAAGTCATTTAGTTAGAAAAGTCTTAACTGTCACTTTTAGGAGCTTATTTCTAGCTTATTTTAGGTTTTAATAAAAAGTCATTTCACAAAAAGTCCTTATTTTTAGCTTATCTAAAAAGATGTTTCAAAATTTTTGCAAAATAAAAATACTTGGGAAGAAGGAGAAGTCAAGGTGAGCAAGGCTCGAACCTGAGACCTCTCCCTCACTCAACCAAGTATTTTAACACACCTCCACACCACAACTCTGCCCTTGGGTCTTTTGCGATTATAACCTCCACTTACTTTTCTTTTATACACTTTTTAGCCTATTTTAGTTATAAGCCCTTTTCTGCTTATTACAGCTTATTGCAATAAGCTGTTTCACCCACTTTATTTTTCTTAGATTTTAATTAGTTCAAAGTACTTTTCATGAATTTTTCAGATTTTTCCGAATTAGTTTAATATTTTTAATTAATTTTTTTATTAAATCCATTTTTAATTCATAATAAATAAATTAAAAGTAAAAAAAACATAATTCTTTTTTTAAAATTTTCTTTTATCATTTAGGATTTATAAAAATTAAATTTTCATTTGTAGGGTTAAAATTTTAGAATTTGGTTTTTTAAAGAACGGGATTTGAATCCCGTTATCATTTTTAGTGTTTTAGCTTTAATTGCTTATCGTTTTTAGTGTGCCTTTACTTGTTTTAGCATTTTAGTTATAGAAATAGAAAACCTAATCAAATTTGTGATATTCAAGCATTGTTTAACAAACGTTACCTCGATTTTCAAATTCGCACCTCGTCGGGACACGACCCGGGAAGGTTTTTAGGGATTTTACTTTGGTCAAAAGTAATATTCTCTTCTAAAAGCCTCACGGAATTCTTATCATTGATATCTTTGTTAATTCTTATATTATATATATTTATATTTATATTTATATATATAGTAAAGGTATTATTTTAAGAGAATCAATTTTTGGCGCCGCTGCTAGGGAGGTTATGAAACGATTATTATGTACGTTTGAAGATTAGTGTTTAAAGACCATTCTCCGTGAAGTTTATTTCTTATTTTGTTAATATATAAGATACAAAAATACAAAAATATTTTATTTTCTTGATTTTCTTTTTCATTATATAAAAACACAAAAATCATTATAAATACTTTTCCTAAAGTATTTGCAATACCAAAAAAATTGAAAAAACCAACAAAACAAATCGTGTTGTTAATCGTTATAATCGGCTCACCTTTGAGTTACAAACTATAAGGGGGGTATAAGGAGGGCTTAATCCAAGGAACATCGCCCAAAAAGGAAGAACGCTTTTAAATCGCTTCGGCATGCTAATTCCTTCCAATCTCTTGTGAGTAATTTAAAGAGCTACCGTGGACTTTTAACTTCCGATTACTAAAAATATTGTGTTTTATTCATAATTAGTGCATGCGCGCTCGTTCTCATACCCGTAACTGTCCTCAACAACAAGTCCCATAAAATATTGAACCATTTAATCTTGAAGAACCTATTGAAAATCAAGCTCCTCTCGTAGTTACGATGGCCGATCAACATACTATGGCACAATTGCTCCAAGCACCCACCGCGGGTTACGAGGATGCAATCGTTGTTCCCGTGATCACAGCGGACAACTTTGAGCTTAAGCATGGTTTGCTCACTCTTGTGAAAAATAAACCATTTTGCGGACTTAATAAAGAAGATCCTCATGCTCACATTCAATATTTCAACAAGATCACTTCTACGTTGAAGTTCCCAAATGTTTTGAATACGTCGATTAAGCTTATGCTTTTTCTATTTTCCCTCAAGGGGGCCGCCCGGATTTGGCTTGAAAAAGAACCCCCTCGATCGATTCTTACTTGGGATGATCTTGTTTCAAAGTTTATCAACCAATTTTTCCCTCCCTCCAAAACAACAAACCTTCGAAATGAAATCGCCAATTTTCGACAACGTTTTGATGAATCTTTTAGTAAGGCATGGGACCGATTCAAGGATCTCCTTCGTGCATGCCCACATCATGGTTTCTTGGAATTACATCAACTCGATACTTTCTACAATGCTTTGAATTCTAATGATCAAGATTCGTTGAATTCCGCCGCGGGTGGTAATTTTTTGGACAAAATGCCTCGAGATTGCTTAGCCATCATCGAGAGCAAATCCAAAGTTCGTTATTCACGAAACAAAGCGATTGTTTCCAAAGTGAGTACGAGCTCTTCTACCCCCGGTGTTTCACCCGATGTTGCCGAACTTAAAGATATGGTGAGAGCCTTGCTTCTCGATAAGAAAAACCAATCCCAAGCTCCCGCTACCGTAAAAGCGGTCGAGGAAAGTTGTGTAACTTGCGGTGGTGCTCATTCTTACCGTAATTGTCCCGCCACCGATAGCAACGTTTATCGTGATAATATTCAAGTATACGTTTCACAAGCCGTCGCGGTTAACTACAACCAAGGAAATACCGGTTACCGTCCTCCGATGGTTGCAAATCAAATTCGACCTCCCGGTTTTCCTCCCATTCAAAACAATCAAAGAAATAATCAAAACCGTTACAATCAAAACAGGGGGAATAATTACAACCAAGGTCCTATTTATCAACCCCTGGCTTACCAAGCTCCGACTCCTCAAACACAAGGTGTGTCAAAGGATGACTTTCAAAACTACATCAAGGCTAATGATGCGGTTACAAAAAATATGCAAGACCAAAACCAAACCATGCAAAACCAACTGACCAATTTAACAGAGATGCTTACCAAATTCATGAATACCAATTCCGCCTCTACTTTGGGCTCGGGTTCTCTTCCTAGCGACATCGTTGCTAACCCGAGAGGTGATATGAAAGCCATCACCACCCGAAGTGGAGTTTCTTATGATGGGCCTCAAGTTTCACCTCCGCCTTCTTCTCTTCTTAAGGTGGTGGAACACGAACCCGAGGTGACAAAGGATACGGTGCACCCAAGCACCGAAAACATCCAACCTTCGGAGGTCCAAACTCAAATTGATAAGCCCGTTGTTGTTCCAAAGACTAAACCGACCATACCTTATCCTTCAAGGATTAACAAGCAGAAGCTCCGTGAAAAAGATGATCTTTTAACTTTGAAATTTGTGGAAATGTTTAAGAATCTCCATTTCGAGCTTAGTTTCGCGGATGCTCTCCTATACATGCCCAAGTTTGCACCAATGTTTAGAAAGCTTCTCAATAACAAAGATAAGATAATTGACTTAATCGAGACACCGGCGAATGAGAATTGCTCGGTGGTTATCCTCAAAAAGTTTCCCGAAAAACTTGGAGACCCTAGTAGATTTCTCATACCGTGTGATTTTTTGGAG
>BQNB010128447.1:0-15247 GCA_026074375.1 Tanacetum coccineum
GTCGTTGTCAATATCTAACAATAATAATTTCGTTGCTATCTTTTAATTTAGCAACGACTTGTCCATATCCCAAAACTAGCAATGACTTAGAAGGTCGTTGCAAAATAGCACGAATTGAGACATTTAGCAACGATATGTGGTTTTGCAATGGGAGATATACCAACAGACCTGTTTTGTTGGTATTCTCGTTGCAAAGAGTGTTTAGCAACGTTTTAGGCCGTATTGCAACGATTTTAGGTCGTTGCTATTGGCAGTTTTTTTATTAGTGAGCTAGCTTAAATGACACTCCAAATGAGAAAATTCTTATTTTTACTAATTAAGAGTATCACTTATGACCTATCATCATTATTATGGTACCAAAGACAACTTCTCGCCATTGATCATGAAAGAAAGTTAAGATTTACTTGAGATATTTAAACATATGGTTTGGTATATTGGCCATGGGGTTTCATATCACTTGCAAATTCGAAATGCGTAATTGGTGAAGACACAAAACTGTACTATATATAGTCACCAGAAACAATAGCTTGTAAATGAGATATATAGCTAACTTGATTATCTCATTTATTGTTGAAGTTCAATTTTGGCATGCCAAAAGATAGACGTTACTCAATTTTATTCAAAATTGCAAATGAAAGATCATGTAAAAAAAACTCAACATTTATTCAAAATTGTGGCAAACGAAAGGATACATGAAAAATCATAAAACATTGAAGTCATTAAGACTCCACAATAAATATGAGGACTCAATTTTTTATAATATAAGATAGTTTTACAGATCCATAACAATTATTTAAAATTTTGCAACGATTTTGCAATGGAAGCCAATGTATAATAGTTTCTTTTATAAATAGTTTTGATATTCCATTGTAAATTATATTACAAATTTAAATAAACTAGACGGATTTGCAATGGAATATTTAAAAATAAGTATAAAAGAAATTAGTTTACTTTCGTTGCAAATATGAAACAATTATTTTTAATTTTAAAATGATATTGCTCTAATGGCTTCCTTTACGGGTTTAGTTCGTATCATCACATCATTAAGTAAAGAGTTTGATATGACTTGGGGGCTCATATTTATTTTTTTCGGATTTTTGTTACCCGTGACTCTAAAGGCATCTTCTTCTCTTAGAAAAAAATATGCTTTAGAGCTTTTGGGCATGGCACATATGGCTACATGTAATTTAAATCAAACTCTGGTGGACACGGAATCCAAGCTTGCTTCTAACGGGGATCTTGTTTTTGATCCTACCATATATCGTAGTCTTATAGGTGGTTTGTTGTGTTTGGCATTTACTCGTCCAGATTTATCTTATGCAGTACAACAGATGTGTCTTCATATGCATGATCATCGAGACCCTCACTTTTCAGCTCTCAAGTGAGATCTTTGTTGTGTTCGTGGTACGTTGGACTTCGGACTCCAATTTTATGCTTCTTATACCGGTTCTCTAGTTGCTATTCGGATGCAAATTGGGTTGGGTACCCTACTACTAGGTGTTCTACTTCTAGTTATTGTGTTTTGTTAGAGGATAATATCCTACCGTGGTCTTCTAAAAGGAAACATATAGTACGAGCTCTGAGGTTGAGTACAGAGGAGTGTAATCTTCTTCATGAGCTTCATACACCATTATTGTGTATCACCATTGTCTATCGTGATTATGTTAGTGCTATTTATTAAACTGCTAACCCGGTTCAACATTAGCAGATCAAACACATTAAGATCGATATACATTTTATTCGTGATATGGTTACTCGTGACCAAGTTCATGTTCTTCATGTGTCATCGCGTTACTAATATGGTTTTACCGTTTGCGCCATGTGAGAAGTTACATACCAGTTTGGGTAGTTTGGGTGTCCATTCCTCTCCCGCTCAAACTGCGTGGGAGTGTTAGAGGGGTATCATTTTAGTAGAAGCATTTGGGCTTTGTTATTAGTGATAGGTGTAGGCCTTTTAATGTCTTGTATCTAGAATAATATATAAGGTATTATATATTGTAATGATGGGTCTAATTAATGGAGAAGAAAATCATAATTCTGATATAACAGACCTTTATCCACGCCTACCATCAAGTCCTGATTCTCCTCAGAGACATTGACGTATATGGTAAGTCTAGTCTTTGAAGACTCGAGTAATGTATGAGAGAAGTATATTTTTAAGGACGCGATTTTGTGTATTTTAGCGAATGTGTGATTTTGAAGACTCGAGTTGGAGTAAACTTTACTTTACTAATACCCAAATGATAGGATGCTTCATGCATAAGTTTGACGTAATATAGTGTGCCAAAATTCACAACTCTAAAATTGCGAGAGGTGAGTGATGGTTATGGGGTTAAGGTGGTGGAAGGGGGATAATGTGAGGCTGAGTTGGCGGTGATAAAGAGTAAAGACCATCACCCTTACATCGGTTTAATAGATTCAATAGGCATGGTCTTTTAAATAGCTGTTTTGCATAGGATTTGTTCCAATTTTTTCTACTACATTTAGGGAAGAACAAACGTATCATTTCATGAAGGCATTTACCCTAAGATCGACATTGAATATTCTTGATAGATAACATATATAGTGTAAAATTATAGAAATTAATACCGATTGAATGTGCTTCAATTACATAAAATAGTATGTCTATTTACAATAGAACATATATCTTTGATAATAAGCTAACATAAACCCTAAACTTAATGGACTCCAAGCCTTTGATTAGGCTTGAGCCTTAACTTATTATCTAACATATAATAGTTATATATCATAAATATTCCTTGTACATGGTTTTGGATTTTGGTTCCTTAGTTTCTACGTGGATTTGTGTATAGTCATAAGATCATAATTTGAAGAATATGTTTATTTTTACATAGTGACCGACATTTGTACACAATCTTGTTTTTAATAGTATTTTATTTTATTCAAATTTTTAGTAGACTTTGCTAATGGTTGTGAGGAGTGTGGTGACTGTGGATCATGTGGTAGCTGTAGAGGATGATGTGGTAGTTGTCGAGGTGGCAGCAGCCGGCTACGATGATAGTCAGATTTGATAAATAAAGAAATAGTTTTTGTTTATGGTTGTACATGTGAGGATGCATGTGTTTTTGGTAGCTTGGAATAAATGAATCGTGAGAGATATTTATGTGTTACGGTGTGACATGAGAAAAAGACATCCTTTCATTTAACAACCAATGTTAGTCAAACTATTTTAAAATAGTTGTATGATATATATTAAAAGTAAGCATATACTTGATTTAAGTTTGTGTGCCGGTAAGTCTAAACCTGTGAATTAGTTTGCTAAACGATCGAAAAGTATCATTATCTAAAAAGATATTTCTCATACTAACTGTGTTAATAATTTAGACTAAGCATGTAAGGGGTGTTTTATTTTGGAATACTTTAGATAAAAATGGACTGCACAAAAACTCAAAAATAGAGTTAAAACTTTGTAATGTTTGGTTCTAGTCAAAAGGCCTACATGAGTCGGTGATCATTTACTTCTAACCCAATTATTTGAAATCACTTTGTATCGAGAGATAATTGCACAGGAGCCTGAAATGTCAAATTATCAAATGGTACCACTATTAATTAAAACAACTATCAATTGACGTTTAGCATTTTATATACATATGCTTCTTTGGCAACAAGCAACTAGCATTTATTTAATTTACTATATGTTTTAAATCAAAATGCTAGTTTTAGTAGCATTTACTAGCAACTAACACTTTATGCAAACAAACGTTTTTTGCATAACAACTAACATATATGCTACCAAACATTTTACGCAAACAAACGTTTTCTGCTACTCATTATTGCTACTTATTTGCGCTACTACGTACTACTATTTACGCCAAACATACCCTTAATCACTTTATTTAAAAAACGGCCACCACTTATAATAAGTTTACGATCAAAATTCTTTCATGCATGGCTGAAACCTATTTTATGTGCAGAGATCATATTGCGGGGGGCATAAATTATTCCGATATAGTACATGACTAAAACCAATGGAAAAAGTGTAAAACTCTGATGCCAAATACCCAAAGATTCTATTTTGCTTATACATCTGAAATATTAATCGAGCAGAATTTAAATATAGTTAAAAAAAGTTACAATACAACCATCTCAATCATATGGTCCGATATGTAAAATACAGCATTCCTAATCTTAGCAGGAAAAGAGGGAAGCATGTACTTAAGATTATTTTGATTTCCTAGTCTTAAATAGAAGTAATGTTCTTGCTTTATATAAAAAAATAAAGCAATTGCCTACAAGTTTTAAAGTTTGTGCTACATGAAATTTTGTTTAGTTTAAAAACGTTGTTATTTATAACGGTGGATGCTAAAAACACGTAACATAGTTTTATAATTGAAACTGATGACCTGGTGGAACTATGTAAGATATCTGTAAATAAATTGAGATAAAATGTAATATATAAAAATGTAAATAAAAAGTAAAAGTTGGATATTTTTATAATTGAAACTGATGACCTAGAGGAACCGTGCAAGATATCTGCTTTGGGGAGGGATATTAGTGTCCCCTAAAATGATTGTAATATCACCTCTAGCATTGTTTATTTTTATATTATTTTATTATTTTTTAAACTTTTCTTTTATTATAAAACTGAGAAATAAAAAAACTAAATATAAAATATAAAGTTTTATAAGTGAAAATTAGTAAAACCCAAAAAATACAAACTAAAAAACAATTAAAAATGTCTTGTTTTATAAATAAATTGGGTATAACCGCCAATCATTGCCTGTACCACCAATAATACATATTTTTTGTTTTTTAAATGCAGCCCTTTGGTTTATGTTTAACAAAACCCATCTTGATATTTTTCATCTTTGGTTTGGTAGTTAGTATGTTATTTATGGCCCTACTTGATTACAACATGAGTTTAAATTTAGTGTATTCCATATGAACAGACCCCAAAGTCTTAGAGCCATAAAAAAGTCGGCCCAGTCAATTCAAATTAAAAGATATTTTTCATCAACGTGTCTACTTATTCAGGAAACATGAATCTACGACTAGGTTAAAAAGTCCGCACCTTCTGACTCGTCTTGAGCTAAACTTGCATAAAACCATTGATCTAAAATAAAACACAATTATCTAAAATGATAGTTGATAACACTAAAATTACCAACATCATATTCATCAAGTAGATATATGTGAGGTTTTAAGTTCACCATAGACGACATGAACCGAACAAATATCATGTTTCCTTCCTGCTAGCAACTCTATAATAAAAATAAAGACTATATAGGAACACACACAAAAAGGTGTATAACCATACAAATTACCTAAGTCTAAAAAAATGCTTCTTCATTTTATCTTGTGCCTTTTTACATTTCCTTCAATAATGGCCCTTGGGACTGTCCAAGGTTCCAACTCAAGTGCTATGAACAACATAGGAAAACCAGGTTGTCAAACCCGCTGTGGGAATATTACAGTTCCTTACCCTTTTGGTATTGGTAAAGACACTGGTTGTTCCCTAGATGACTCGTTTTACGTGCATTGTAATACATCATTCGATCCCCCAAAGTTGTACTTTGCATCAAGCTCCCTCGCATCAAGCACCATTCATGAAGTATTCAACATTTCAGATTCAGAGTTATGACAAATATGGGAATCAAACTAATGATTTTGATTCTTATTGAGGTTTAAGTGCATTCAGTTTCTCAGGAAAAAACAAGCTCACTGGCATTGGGTGTGATGATATTGGTGTGATCAGTGATTCTATTATGGGAGGCCAGTATGCTAGTGGCTGTTATGGATTATGCGCCAACATATCCTACGTAGCTGCTGGGGAGTGCTCAGGAAATGGCTGTTGTCAGACATCTATAACTAATGGTCTCCAACATTATATGATTACATTCAACACCCTTCAGCGCCACATAGGTGTTTGGGCCGACAATGACTGTGGCTATGCTTTTCTTGGTGAGCAAAACACTTTTCGATTTGGTGGCGCCAGTGATTTATCACATTCAACAGACTTAATTCAGAGGGTAGAATCCAGTGTCCTTGTTGTGATCGATTGGGTAATTGGACGTTTTACAAATTGTTCTCAGGCTACGGAATGCAAAGACAACAGTGTGTGCTATGATGTTGATGGTGGTGGATATCGTTGTCGCTGCAACCAAGGTTACGAGGGTAATCCTTATCTTGATCAAGGATGCCAAGGTCAGTTTCTCTTGTTACCAGTTTACTTTTTTAACTATGTTGTAAATAGAGAACATTGCTTTTTCACACAACCAGCTTTCTCACTTCAATGAATGGTTATGCAATGAATCGTATATCCGGTTTCATTTATACTAATTCCATCTAAGTACATTGGCGTTTTATATTTTTTTAACAGCTCGAATTTTTTTCAATATTCTAGCAAAAAAGCTAGAAAATCTAGCGGGGTGTGTGTGTGTGGATGGGGTGAGTGGAGATGTTTTGTCGGCCTAAGAAACCAAATGAATCGAAACACATTTGAAGGGAGGTTATCGACACCTCACCGGTTCTAAAACACCAAAGAATTCAACATGTTTTTTTACAGCAACAAATGAGGTTGTCCCTAGGTTATAACCCGGGAATGTCAAGTCTTCTGACTCAAATGTACGCGAACGTACCCTTTCCTGGCCACCCCAAACCATAGACCTCTTGTGAGGACATCACGTGCCGAACCACTAGCATGTGTTTCATATTATCCTTTGATACGGATGTGTTGCATGTACTGCCTAGTATAAAAAAGATTCAAGAAAGAAAAAAAGATTTTTTAGTTATACCTATGTTTGCGAATTGTTGTTAAAACAATAATTAATGAAAACAGCAACCTAAACAGTGTTCACACAAGCGTATAATTGATTCAAAAATCCACTTTGACCATTTTTAAGTCTACATTCTTACTCGGCCATCAAATGTACATTCAAAAATCTCACACTAACATGTACTTTACATAATGAAAACTCTGATTTGTCTACTTGTGTTAATAGCTTGTTGATACGTCCTTCATTTTCAGATATCGACGAGTGTAAAGATCGAGAGATATATCCATGCCATGGAATTTGTATAAATACACCGGGGAATTATACATGCAAATGTAAAAAAGGGTATTCTGGGGATGCCATGATTCAAGGTGGCTGTCAACGTAAAGCATTCCAAGCTATCTTCTTCTCTTTAGGTAATATCTAAGTTTCTAATTTTAGCCTTGACATTATACTGTACATTGGAAGACTTGTGCTAAACACCCACTCCCACATAACCCCTCTTAGCAAAAGAACCTTGCATAGGTGCTTAATTGGCTTATATGAGATTGGCGAAAATTCACATAGGGAATTTAGCTTACAAACACATCCAAAGCAGCATGGATCATCTTAGAGCCAAAAGTGAAATACTCAGGAACGACTCATGCAGTCATGCTGAGTTTGGTACAACCATCCCTCTCAGCCATGGTTCTTCGTTTAACTTTTTGCCTTTTAAAGATGATTATAATCATGCCAAAATGGACAAAGTTACAAACTACTAGGACGGGTTTTTTAGTTTACTCTAATATTTATAAGTAGAGCGAACCACATTCGTACAAAGAACAAAAAAAGGATGAAAAAAAAACAACCACACTATTTTTTTATCTAGTCCTCAAATAAGGATGTTGAACTTCCATACGAATAAAATATTTGCACCTGGTTTATGGGCATGTTTCCTAAACTCAACTTTTGACATAAACATGTCTATGCCCATTTATATTTCGGTAATCATTATTTTCACTGTGATCTTTTACGCAACAGTGTTCTTGATATCTATATATTTATAGCCATTTTATGACCTTTTGTAACTTAAAAATATCCACCTTGGCATGTTCTAAAACAAGTGTTTGTGCAGGGGCTGTGTTGGGCATAGGGATACTCGTTTTCACAATTTGTATGTACAAGCTAATACAAAAGAGGAATAATAAGAAACGTAGAGAGAATTTCTTCAAAAGAAATGGTGGCTTATTATTGCAACAACAAACATCAAATGGTAAAGATGCATCTGAGACAACGAGATTGTTCGGTGCTACAGAGTTAGAGAAAGCAACAGACCAATATAACGAGAATAGAATACTAGGACGTGGAGGCCAAGGAACAGTGTACAAAGGCATGTTACCCGATGGAAAAATAGTAGCCATAAAGAAGTCCTTGGTGGTAGATGAAAGCCAAATCGAATCATTTATCAACGAGGTATTTTTACTTTCCCAAATCAGTCATAGGAATGTGGTGAAGTTGCATGGATGTTGTTTAGAAACAGAAGTTCCGATTCTTGTGTATGAATTTGTGTCAAATGGAGATCTGTGCCAATTCATACATGACGAGAATTATGAGTTTCCTACTTTTTGGAGTATACGACTACAAATTGCTACAGAGGTAGCAGGGGCTCTTGCTTATATGCACTATGCAACTTCCGTTCCTATATATCACCGAGACATTAAATCTTCCAACATACTTTTGGATGATAAATTTAGAGCAAAGTTATCAGATTTTGGAATATCCAAGTCTGTATTAGGGGATCAAACTCACTTAAGCACATTAGTCAAGGGTACATTTGGGTACTTAGATCCCGAGTACTTTCAATCAAACCAATTCACTGAAAAAAGCGATGTTTATAGCTTTGGGATTGTTATCGTTGAGCTTTTGACTGGAAAAAAGCCAATATATACAATAGGACCAGGGGAATCGAGAAGTTTGGCAACATTGATTCTGTCAACTGATGAAGGACTTCTAATGGAAAACGTTGATAACCGAGTGCTGGATGGACCAGAAGAGCAACTGCTAGCGGTTGCTAAGCTTGCAAAAAGATGCTTAAGTTTGAATGGAAACATGAGGCCAACTATGAAAGAAGTTGCAATGGAGTTGGAGGGAATACGATCAAGTCACTAAATAAAATGTGATTGTGGATGCTAAATTTTCGGTCTTCAAAATATTAAGCCTCTTGATCTTAAGGTTGGTCATTTTGATATATGTATTTGTACTATTTGATGCATCTGCTGGTTCCGGGCCTTGTTGTTAGACTTGTATACTCCCTAATGTATCATTTCCAAATTGTTGTATTTACTAATTAACTGATTGTGCTTAATTATATTTAGAATTTAGTTACTAACTGATGGTGCATTGGGGAAGGACGAATCGCTCCCAAAACGAGTCTATTTATTCTCTTCTAATTAGCTGGACCATAGGTGCGGTGATTTACTTCACATGCGAAGTCTCTAGTTCAAGACTTCAAGTCCATGATGTCTCATCTAGTGAATAACATTTAATAAACTTAAACTTAATGTTCCTTCATTCTTTAAAAAAACTGTTTTGGCATGAAATCTTTTGGTCAGACAAGAAAACAAAATTACATCAACTTAACACCATTAGCAACACTTTTAAACCAAGCCTTTAAACTGAAACTCACCATCCAAACACACCCAAATCATCCATGCCCGTATCATTAAATCCATATTCTCTTCAGAAACATTCATTTTAAACAGACTCATTGACACATACACCAATCTGGCCTCATTAATAATGCATACAAACTGTTAGACTAGGGAACACATTTTTAGCAACTTTAATGAAAAAGTTTCGTGTATCTTTAGTTACGTAGAAACCCTAATAAGATTTCATGGAGGTACCATTACCTGATGCCGAAGCATTCATCCCACAAAATACTCCCCCGTTTTGCTCGAAGAACTTTTCTCGTAACTTGATTAGTTTCCTCTTCCTGACAGCAAAGAAAATCCCGGCCTATTTATATATCGAAGTATGTTTAATAGCAGGTACAACCACGTACAGATCGATATCCAAAAACATCAGGACCCATAAAAATCATTTATACACTTGTAAAATGAAAGGCACATACTTTATACACAAAGCAAACAGTATTTAAAAGTAACAATCACGAACACAAATGAAAATCTAAAAAAATTAGGAAAACATAAACATAATTCACCTACTTCTAGATTCAAAAGCATAACCTACACATAGAAAAATTCGAGAAACTAATTTTATAAGCATAACGTTTACTATAAGTAATCATCTCGAACATGATGAAAGTAAAGATTTGCGACACATGTGTCGTATTCTGAAAAAGACTATCATCCCGTCATGGATACATAATTTATATATCACCCCATCAACATGCACAGAATACAACGTACGCAAAAATTGTGTATAATCATAAGTGATCGATTGGGCAATCGGACATGATAGAAATTGCTTTCAGGCTACTGAATGCAAAGACAACAGTGAGTGCCATGACGCAGATGGTGTGTAAATCATTGTCGCTGCAAACAAGGTCACGAGGGTAATGCCTAGGGGGTACCAAATAAGGCATACAATCCTATACAGTTTGATACAATCCATTGGATGTTTTGATAGACGTTTTAATCATCACATGTCAGTTTCATAATGCACTTCGCTCTCAGACATAACTTATGACGACACCTATTCACTCTGTATAAAATCAGCACATAGAACCACATATGAGGCTTTAAAAGATAGCGCAGATTATACAAATTGTATAAACTCAACACACATGACGACATATGACACCCAAAAAGATATGACAAAGATTAAACAAACATACACAGACACCCATAATTTTCTTTTCATCGGTATATATTTGGCAAAAAAAACAATATACAAATTATAAAATAGGTATTTCATAAAATAAATGTTGCGCAAATCAACACAACATATAAAAAAAATTACATTCCGTCCCAAAAATTTCAAACCAGTTTTGGTAAAACCAAAAACTACATTCCGCCCCAAGGTAAATCAATCGACTACTGAGGTGAGTCCTAAGACGGCTCCGTCTATTGGTAAGAAGAATGATCGGCATTAGGTAACTCGATAAAGACGGCAAGTAAGACAAATGTTTCGACATCAGGTAATCGTAATGTTTCCTTTAGTAACTCGTTTGATGCCTTAAATGATGATAACTTCGTTACTGTGGAAGTCGAATCGGTTAGTAAGGCTTCTACGCCTCGTATGCATGTGGACTGGCAAAATTTTACCTATGTAGTTGATAGGATTAATCGTATTGAAAAGCATTTGATGGAGGGGAAATGTACGCTTGTGGATAATGATTGTAAACCTTTAGAAAAGGTTGATTCTCTCGGTGATCATGATAGTGATGATGAAGTTGAATCTTTAGGTGATCATGATAGTGATGATGGTAAACGTTTAAGTTATCCATGCCCCTCCTAGATGGTTATTGGCATCTCTCTTCTTTTTTTAATATTTTTTAAAATCTTTTTTATTCTTTTACATTTTTATAATTTTGTTATTGTTATAAAACTAAAAGTACGGAACATAAAATATAAATATTGATAAGTTAAAAGAATTAACAGAAAATACTAAATATAAAACGGTAAAAAACTATATTTACCTGTTTACAAACTAAATAAATGTGTGTTAGGGGCCGTCATTAACGCCTAGGGGTACCACTAACAATTCTTTTTTTTTATGAAAGACCTCCACAACAAGTGAATGACGCATTCACCCTCTGCAATATCTCACCGTCATTTTAATACCAACCTCCACAACATTATATTTTAATACCAACCTCCATAATATTTCAGAATAATATATGCGCAATCCTTCTCTTGGATTCTGGAGGTGGCATGTTATTAACCTATACATGTTTCATAGCGCAGCCCACCTTCAAATACCATATAGAACCTGCATACAACTCATACGATTTCTTTCACACTCCTCATCCACATTCGCATTGACAATAGACATTTCTTTGATGGCCTGGATAAAAAGGAAAACAGCGTATTAATAAATGACGAAAAAATAAAAACCCCAGTAATAAGGAACAACCCTCCCCATAGCTAAGGAGATTTTTGGCAACCCTACTATACCCTAAATTGTTTTTAAACGTGCTCAATTAATTCTTTAATGAGTATGAATTTATGACAAGCTGCATTTTCAGATCATTTTACGTCAATCAACTCAAAACTATTTACTTTGAACCTTTACGTGTTTACTTTTAATTGTAACCGTTAAGTTAAATCGCCTAAACCCAAAAATCAACAATCAACGTAAACCGACATTAAACAAATAAAAGTTTATGTCAAATAAGTGTTATATAATTATTACGAAGATAATTAATAACTTTTCATATTTTATTTTTATATGTTACGTAAAACGCTTATGTTTCGCAATATAAGCTTTCGTGCATGCATGTAAACTATGTCACCTTTACCAATACCCACAATACTTATATATTATCAAAAACGTTAAACATTTCCTCCCCGATTTTCTCATATAAACCGGCCCCTAATGGTATATACAAGACAAGTATATAACTTACTAGTTTATACAATATATCAAGACATTAATATTTAGCACATGTAAGATGTATACCAACTACCTAATCTCTTACACTAGCCTTACAACAAGTAACATTTCCATGCCTTCTTACACAAGCCCACACCCTCCCCTTCTCCAAGCACTTACACACCATCACCACTTTACTATCTTTGTTGATTATGTTCCTAGATATTTTGCAAGACTTGTATAACTAGAACACTTCACTTGTATCATCATTCCATTCACCAAGATCAAACAAAACTCTCTTTCTCTCTTTGCTAGGCCATGACTCAAAATAAAAAAAAAGGGTTCCATTGTCTTCCATTTTCTTGATATTTCTAGCATACAAGTGTGTTCAAGATTCATATCTAAGGTGTTCTAAGGTGTTTTCAAGAATTTGGTTTCAAGATTAAGCTAGGGTTTTATTTATTTCAAGTTGGGTTTTATAAGTTTTGGGTTAAAAATCAAAGCCTAGGGTTTCATTTGTGTTCATCATCTTTGTATGCATACCCTATCTAGTCTTTTGATTTTTATACATCTTGATAATGATTATACATGTTTCAATATTTTCATTATTTACATTTGCACATGAACATCTTGATTATAAAGTTATATCACTAACTAGTAAATTTTTATAAAGGTTTACAAAAAAATAAAGAACAACATTTACATATATAATTATTTGCAAGAGGTATAAAATAAATTATATACATAAAGGAACATCTAGAAATATTTATTTTGGTATAAAATAAGTACTTGTTAATTTATTTAACATGTTGTTAAGTTAATTGTTCATAATCTAGCTTATTTAGATTTATAAGTTGTTTCATGTTTTATTCATTATGTTTTGAAGAGTTGAATGAGATTAGGTTAGTTTAGATGTGTTGATTGTGAAAGAGGTTGAGGTGATTAGGTTAGAAGGTTTTGTCGTGTAAAAATGAGGTTAAATTATAGATTTTGGAAGGTATATAAACCCTTAACAGTGGTCTTTAACAGTAGAGATATGAAAATCTTGACAAGTTAAAACCTTAAAAGTATGTTAGTACACTTAAACATGATTCCAGGCATATAAAGAACTCGAAAAACGGACATATAACGAAAGAGATATGGTCAAAACAAGATTAGTAACAATACCGACAAAAACACTTTTTTTTAACAAATTTGGTAGATTCAATTTTTGTGATTTTGACCCCTTTCGGTTCTGAACCGGCTAAAATATAAAACTAGAAACTTGCTCGGAATGATTTTTCGGAATATACGTGCGTGTTTTTGAAGCCAGAAAGTGTAAAACGGAGGAGTTATACTCCATCAAACATGGACTATTTTCGGAAAATGTCATAAAATTTCTTGCACACTTTTTACTAATTTATTTTGCTGTTAGGAGTTATAAATGGTGATTTCGGGTGTTTTCGGGCCCGTTTGAGCTATACAAACTAAAGAAATTAATAACTTGACATTGTAAAAATGATAAAAATAGTAAATCAAGCAAACTAGACTATAATTAATTTTCGCACAATTAGAATATATTACAAAAGTATGTACTTGGAAATTAAATGTTAAACTTAACGTAAACATTATTTTGATTAATAAGCTAAAACTAAAATTATTAGGTGGTGATATAACAATATAAAATATTGTGCATTATTTTATATTCACTTGCATTATTCTAAATCGACCTATAATTAAATAGGTTGCATACCGGTCTTTTGTGACGATTATCTTTATTCAAATATCAATACCATCACTTGAGGTGAGTTTCATGGCCTTTATTTTACTTCTTCTTAAACATTTTGGGGAAGAATACATGCTCATTTACAAACTCGTTTACATATTTGTTTATATACTCATTTTCATAACTCGTTCTCATATTCGTTTACATACTCGTTTTCATAACTCGTTTACATACTCGATTTCATAACTCGTTTACAAACTTGTTTACATGCTCGTTTATTTTATAACACTGCGATTACTTTTCAAGACTTTGTGAGTTTATAGCTTTGCTATAACTTGTCATTCACTATTTTACAGATCTCGGGGTGAGATACATCGCTTGTTTTACATTTTGACGCAAGTACACTTTTAAACGATTACGGATTTTGCCTAAGTAGCGATAACCCACAATGTCCACTATCATGAAATATTAATTATTTTGTGTAAGCACGTGTGTTATAAATAGATCTATTTGGGATTGCACCCACATCCAGGATTGGTGCCAAACATGGCCAACGGACGTATACCATATCGGAATTTTGATGTTTCGGGTTGAACATCTACACGGGTACTTCGATTGCCTGAAATTGATAGGCATACTTATACTGTTGTAACTTTAGTGTCATGAGCTTAGTGAAATCGTAATTACATTTTGTGATATTGTATGTGTTACATTTATCATACACTTTGAAATCTTGCGGTCTAACATTTATACTTACATAAACCTATGAACTCACCAACTTTATGTTGACATTTTTAAGCATGTATTTCTCAGGTGCCTAACTTGCTATGGCGTATTTCAAGTGCTTTGGGTCTTCATGCATTCAAGACAATATTTTCATGGACTTTTCATGCACTACTTTATCCTCGTTGTATTTTAAAACTATACATTCCATTTGATGCAAACTTAGGACAACTTGTTTTTAACTTATTTATTTCAATGAAACAACGAGGTTATCTTTAAACGACTCATGTAGAGGTCGTTCTTTATTATCTTGTACTTATGTATAATGAAGTAACACCCCCGGTTACCTTTTCACTGCTACCTATTTTGGGAGTGTTACACTGTGGTTTATACTTTCTAACACCTTACATCCATGTCAGAAACTATTGACACATTACATCCTTCGTTAGCCAACAGTTAGACCTAATACATTACTGAGGACGAACGGTGCAAATATTTTTCTGTAATCTTCCGACGAGAGATGTATTTTGCAGTTTACTATTTTTAT